>JASDQU010349091.1:0-12274 GCA_032191745.1 Picea mariana
GCTTGGGTTATTAGACAACCCCATACTGGTTCCACTCTCTCAGTTGATGGACGATCAATTTCGCCTGTCAACAAATGGCACTAGAAGGAGGGTCTGAACTTAATTAATGGCACGAGGTGGTCGCAAGACTCCTCCGCCCCTAATCTCTCACCTATAGTGACTAGAATCCGTTCACACGATAATATTCCCCTTCAAAAAAAAACTACTTCAACCGACGATCCACAGATCACAGTTGAGCCAACAACCCCTAATCCTACAGGTGGTGACATACAAGAGATTGTCCGTCAATCTCTCATAAAAACACATAGTACCTTAGCTCATCTTAGGCAACCAAACCATCCATGGGGTCAACCTTTGGACTTCTCTGATATCATAGAACAATTAGGTGACACTAACCTCGCTGTGAATCCCATAGATCCAATCACAAATCCTACTGCAGGAGGATCTAGGATACCTCCTTCACCACCTCCCTCATCTCCTTCCTCTTCTGGAGGAGATTCTTCTCACGAAGGAAACTCACCTTCTCAGCCTTCCACACCCACTACCCCAATGGAAAATCAGAACAATCCTGCTAGACCCTGGCTTGATCAGGATGATGTAGTTGTACCTGGAGCTCAGCACCCTTTACCTAAACACCCGGAGAAATGGCTTCCCAAGTTTGATCCTGATTCCAAACAGATAGCTGAAGATCATATCAAAAAATTTATGTTAGCCATTAGACTCCGTAATTTTGAACATGAAGACGTTGTCTGCAGGTTGTTCCCTTATACTTTTGAGGGTAATGCATCCACTTGGTACTTTGCCCAACAACCACATACCATCGTGTCTTGGGAAAAGTTTGAGTCATGCTTTTTGGAAAAATTCAGAGATGGTAAACCTCCGGAAGTCTTAGTCATGGATATTTCAAGCTTAAAAATGAACCTGAAAGAAAAAGTTAAAGACTTCAATCAAAGATTCTTAACACTTAAAAACCGTATCCCTGTAGACTCTATGCATGTTGAGAGTCTTGTAATAGATTACTACACTAAAGCTTTACATCAAAGCATAGCTATTTGGGTTAAACGATCTAAGAAAGACATGTTGTTAGAGGCCTTTGAGGAGGCCAGCCAGATTGAAAAAGACATACTTAGTCTTAAGGAATCTTCTAGCAACAAAACCGAGACTAGTTCTTCTTCCAAAAAGAAGATTGAAATTCTCCCCAGACCTACTCAACGTAAAAGACAACCTAAAAACTCTGATTTGGAAAACTTAACTAAAGTTGTTCAAAAACTATTGAATCAAGTTATAGACTTAAAAAGGTCAACCAAAGAAGCTTCCTCGAGTAAAGGACCCTACAAACCCTCTTTCTGAAAGCCTTTTCCTACCAACCGACCTAATCCAAACCCTGAGGGACTTAATCTAGAAAGTTTGCAATGTACTCTTCAAACAATTCTAGAAGCCCAAGATAACTTGATGCCTCCTGAGATTCCTGAGGAGGTAGTTGAACAAGAGACAGTTCAAGAAGAAGAGTCTTCTTCGAACATCTTTGGACACTTCTCGGAAAACATCTTTCAACCTAACTTCGAGACTGTGCACCCTTATAACACTAGGAGTAAGACAACAAACAAGCCTTCTACCAAGAACACTACAAATCCACCTCCAAAGCCATCTAAATCAGCTGAGACTAGACAGAGTAATGTCAGCCCCAACTTAGATTATGATGTTGTTGAAGATATTAAAAAGCTAAGGGCTAACATTTCTATTTATGAGCTATTGAAGTTTCCATTTTTGTTTCAAAAAATGTTACAAAATATTTCAGAGAACGAGAAGAATGGTAATTCTAGTGGTAACAAGGTTGTGCAAAGCAAAGTTCCGCAGAAGACTTCCACTAAAAATAATCCTGATCTTAAAGATAAAGGAAGCCTTCCTGTAGTCCATGTAAATAGTGTAAATAATGTAAATAATGTAGATAAAGTAGCCTTAGAAACTGCGAGTAAAAATCCACAAGATACTACTCTTAGTACTCACAAGAATGTACCTCCATTTCTTTTAACTTTTGAGATTTTCAATAGAAATGTGCATAATTGTATGATGGACTCAGGAGCGTCATCCAATGTGATGCCTTGGTCTGTCTGCCAAAAGATTAACGCTAAAGTGGAACCATCTACTTTAAAAATCATACAACTTGATCGGACAAATGTTAAAGTTATAGGCGAACTAAAAAAGGTATTGATTAGATTATCGTCTAACCCAAAGGTTCATTAGGTTATTGATATAATTGTGGTGGATATTCCAGAAGTATATTGTCTGTTTTTAAGCAGGGACTGGTCGGAGCAGCTACATGGTTACTTCACAATAGACTGGTCTCACTTATGGCTCCCAGAGAATGGTAAGCGTATTAACAAGATCAGGGTGAATCGTGAGCGTTACCTTAAGTTCACGGTCACAGATTTGAAGGATCCCAATGAACCATATACACCTTCTGCTGATTCACCCAAAGTCCAAGGGATGGACACCTTCTTCATCAATTTCATGGCCGAGGTTTCACCTATCAACAATCCATAACAACAGTCCGAGATCGTAGCAAATATGCAACCAACAACTTCTATGCAACAGTCCCATGTGCCCGATGGAAATCAAATTTGGTCTCTATATTTAGATGGTTCTAAATATAAAGAAGGAGCTGGAGCAGGCTCATCATTATTGATCCGGCAGATAACAAGACATTAATAGCTTGTCGACTAGAATTTGAATGTACTAACAATACTGCAGAATATGAGGCTTTACTGCAAGGTCTCAGAAAGGCTCTGGATATGAACGGTCAAAACCTGGTTGTATTTGACGACTCTGAAATAGTGGTTAGGCAGGTAAGAGATTCTATACACTGTATTTCCCCGCATCTCAAAAGTTACCAGTCTGAGGTATGGAGTTTAATGAATAAATTTTCTACTTTCAATATAAATTCCATTCCTAGATTAAATAATGCTGAAGCGGATCTATTAGCTAATGTAGACTCTAAACTTCTTCCTGCAGAAGGCTTGTCCTCAGATGCATTCTCCATCGAGCTATTGTTTCTACCATCTGTTCCTGACAATATCACAAACTGGAGAGTATTTGATGATGATTAGCAGATCATCGACTTTCTACACATGGAAGAAACCTTTCAAGGCGCGGTGATAGATGAACACACACACGACGACAATTTGCACGACTTTACGGTAATACCTGATCCAAAATCTCCTGAAGCTCTATCGGACATGGTAAATTCCATACCCAAATCCATAGTTATATTAGAGAAGTTTTATGATTTTGAAGATAAATTTAAAAAGACGGTCAATTGTAAAACCAATAGTTCCTCATTGTCTTATGAAAAAGTCAATTTAGGAACTAGTGAAAATATTCAGTGCATTAACTTAGGCTTGGGATGTTCTAGACAAGAAAAAGTTTCTTTTGTTAAATTATTTAAAGAATTTAAGGATGTTTTTGCATGGAAGTACGATGATCTTAAGACGTTCGATCATAATATTATACAACATGTCATCTCGATGAAACCCCAAACCTTACCCTTCCAACAAGAAACTGAGGAAAATGCATCCTAAACTAGAACCGACCGTTCAAAAAAAGTTGAATAAGCTCCTAAGTGCTAAAATATTTTTTCCTGTCAGGCACACTCAATGGGTATCCAACCTTGTCCCAGTTCGGAAGAAAAACGGGGAAATCTGACTTTGTGTCGATTTTCGAAACCTCAATAGAGCGTCGGACAAAGACAACTATCCTGTCCCAGTCATGGAACAGATCCTTCAACATGTATATGGTTCCGAGAGGCTATCTTTGTTAGATGGTTTCTCTGGATACAACCAAGTCCTGATGTCTCCGCCAGACCAACTCAAAACTACCTTCCGTACTCCGTGGGGCACTTATGCTTATCGCAAAATGCCCTTTGGATTGATTAACGCTGGTGCTACCTTTCAGAGAGCAATGGACATTGCTTTTCGAGGCTTAATCGATCACTCCGTCATAGTTTACTTAGATGATGTGACCATTTATTCTAAAAACAAAGACGATCATCTAGCTCACTTACGAGCTGTTCTGCTACGATGTCATAAATACGACATCTCCTTGAACCCCAAAAAGTCCATCTTTGTAGTAGAACAGGGTAAATTACTAGGATTCATTGTGTCTAGTGATGGGATGATTATTGACCCCGAAAGGACTCAAGTCATCGCTAAACTTCCCCCTCATACATCCAAAAAATCCATGCAGTCTTTCTTAGGCCAAATTAATTTCGTGAGAAGATTCATCCCCAGTTTCTTCGAAATGGTCAGACCTCTCCAGAACCTAATTAAGAAAGACACCCAATATCACTGGGGACCCACAGAAAATCAAGCTTTCAATTCCATAAAGAAGGCCATAATAGATGCTCCGTCTCTCATGAGCCCTGACTTCTCTCAATAGTTTACACTCTATACTTTTGCCTCTGACCGTTCCTATGCCGTTGTCCTAACACAGAAGAATGCCAATAACAACGAAGTACCCATCGCCTTTATGAGCTCTTCTTTCAAAGGTGATGAAATTAACTACCCAGCAGTTGATTGGCAAGCCTACGCTATTTTCAAAGAAGTTAAGCATTTCCAGTCTTATTTTTTGAAGTCAAGGACGAAATTCATTGTCCCCTACCCTGCTGTAAGGAACTTGTTGGTGCAGAAGGAGTTAGGAGAGAAAAGAGCTAATTGGGTCACCTCCTTGCAGGAGTATGACTTAGAAATCACCCCAGCTCAGATTGTGAGAGGCCAAGGGTTGTATAAGTTGGTTGTTGATTCGGAAACTGGACAGCAAGAAGATAGTGATACGTCAAACCTAGGACAAAATGATCAAAGTTTGATTTGTTACGCACAAAACCTCGTTAGTCCTAGGTACGGAGATATTATATTCTGTCTTGAACATGAGTCAGCACCCTGTCACCTTGATCCCGCCAAGAGAAGAGTGTTGAGACTAAAGTCCGCCTCCTTTCATTTAGTTAACGGTGTACTGTTTCGTCAAAATTTTGATGGCGTACTGATGCGCTGTCTCGAGAAAGATGAAGCATAAAAAGTCTTTCTTGAGTCGCATGCAAGAGAAGTTGGTGGTCACTTCGGTGGTGAAACCACTTCTCATAAGTTTTTAAGAGCCGGTTATTACTGGACTACGCTTTTTAGAGATGCCCATGCCTTGTGTCGTAAATGCATCATCTGTCAGAAAGCATCAGGGCGGTTACAAAAACCAACCTTTCCCTTGCAACCCGTTTCAGTAGATTCTCCTTTCCAGGAATGGGGCCTTGATATCATAGGTCCAATTAACCCACCATCCTCACAACAACACAAGTATATTGTTATAGCCATAGATTACTTTACTCAATGGTCTGAAGCTGCTGTGCTAAGAACTGTCAACACCAGTCAGGTAATCACTTTTCTAAACTTGAATATTATCACTCGTTTTGGTATCCCTGATTGTCTAGTCTTTGAAAACGCTTCATACTTTTCTTCTCTTGAGATGAGTGAGTTTTCTTTGGAGAAAGGAATTAAGATGAAGTATTTTGCTAGTTACTACCCCCAGAGAAATGACTTAGCAGAATCAACAAACAAGAACTTGATTAAAATTATCAAGAGAACTGTGGTTGAAAATCACAAGAATTGGCACAATGTGCTGCTGAATGCGCTGTGGGATGATAGGGTAATGCCCAAATCTGCTATAGGTAACTCCCCCTTTTTTCTTGTTTATGGCAGAGAAAAAATTATGCCACTGCACATTCTTCTTCCTTCGCTTCAGTTGTCACAAAAAGTCCAAGAAGAAGATTGTCCCCCTTTAGAAAGCCGAATTAACGCTTTAATGAAGTTGGAAGAAGTAAGAGCCCAAGCTAAGCGTAAGTTAGATCAACATCAACAATTGGTTAAAAGATGGTTCGATTTTAATTTTGATTCTGATAGGAATTTTGAAATAGGCGATCTCGTCTTAAAGTGGGACAAACCACACGAAGGAAAGGGTGAGCACACCAAATTTAAAAACTTATGGCTTGGACCATTTTTAATTGCTGAAAAGTTGGGTCCTAGTTCCTTTCGATTGCAAAATCTTGAAAGGCTGCCTAACACCTATCCGGTGAATGGCCAAGCCCTGAAAAAATACTTTGCTTGATAACTACCCTTGTATATTATGTATATATTTTTGCTTTTGTTTTCTTTTTTCTTTTGCTTTTTGTTTTTGTTTTTGTTTTTTTATTTGAATTTATCAGTTTGTGTTTCTGGACATACACATACCTGTACACTGATCTATTTAGACAAAGACGAAAGAAAATTTCTTCGTTGAAAAAACTTCTGAAAAATTTGTACAAACATCAATGATATATTGCTAAAATTGATATCTGTGTTGGAAAATTTTGTTTGAAAGAAGTTTACTGATTTCAATCTCTAAGAAAAGCTTGTCATGATCATCTATTATCTTTTTACGCTGTCCATTTTCCGTAAAGGAATGACTCAAAAGCATGCCTCCCTGTCATAGGAAGTTGTTTTGTAAATAAAACATTTATGGATCTTAATAAAGGACAGTGCTAAAAAATTCTGACGAGGTCTAAAAAATATGTTAAAATATCAAGACTTTTAGCGTCACCCCGCTCAGCGATATAGCTATAAAAGAAAAACAAAATAAAAATTATTAATAAGAGCTGTGGGAAGTGCTTGTAAACCCGTCGGGATACTAAACAGGTCTGTTGGCAGCGGGTAAATGCAAGCATGGCGCCAAGACAACTTTGCCAGGGTACTGAATAGGCTCGCTGGAAGTGAAGCAATGCCAGGTACATGAAAATTTGCAAAAAGAAGAGAAAACTCTTTAATGTCCTTTATTCTAATCTAGAACTTCTTGACAGGATACAGACGTCAGAGTGGGTTAAATGGCAACCCTGTCGAGGCTATGGATGCCTGCTGGAAGAAGTGGCTATGCCAACAGTATTGAAGATTTTATCTTTAATATCGTGACTTGTTGATCTTAAGACTGTTATTGGTTTTCATCTTTTAAAAACATTGCTGGAAAAAAATGATTACTGACGATGTTAGTACGATTTTCTGGTTGTTATTTTTGAGTTGAAATTATCTTTGATGTCCTAATCTGAATTTGTTTCTTTTGACAGAGATAACTGCTTCTACCAGTGTGTCACCATTGTTGGCAGCCAATTCACCTTTTTTTATGATCCTATAAGCTGCCTACATCTATGTTTTGCAAACATCAAGTTTTTCATCGCATTTCTCAAATATATGACATTTACATTTCTTGCGACATTTACACTTTTGTCTTCATTAAGTTTTCACGACTGTAAGCGTGAAAACTTCTCCTTTCGAAGTTGTTTTTCGATCATTATTTGAACTGTGGATGTTTATGTTGTCATTATGCCTATTGCGCTTACCTTTTATTGATCATTACACGACTGACAATATCTTTTGATCGGTTCTCATACTTTGATTGATTGTATAACTTGGTTTTATTGAGTTTGTAAGGCATTGAGCATTTGGATTTGCATTTTATGACATGCTTGATCATTGATTCTATGAGAAGGCATAGGGGTTATGATTTATTTTATATATATATGATATAATCCTTATTTTAATCTTTTTATAACTATTGGCTTGTCAACTATATGAATACCGTTTGGCAATTTGATTAAACTTTCGATTATATACATTGGCGCATAGTTGATTTTGGTGTTGATTTGTATGTCGGGTGTTTAAACATTATGGTATAACACTTGTGCGCATTGGTATACACATCGGATTTCATTGGTTGTACACATGATTTAATGGTTGAATTATTATTATGGAATGACCAGCTATGAAAATTGGCGGTTGTACTTGGATAATCAATATTATGTATGGCGGACTCCACCACCTTCGCATGCCCGCATTAATGCTTACCCCCTTTGCTCATTCATGGATGTTGGTTCAGGTAGCTCTGCTCCTGTATGCGTTGGTGAATTCAAACCCTCCCCTTACCATGCATTCAGCTCCATGGCACCAGTCGTGCGAGTTGAACCCAATAGCAGTCAAGCCCTATTGATGTTTGACAATGCCCGCCAAGATTTGGCAGACAGTGGATGGCTTACCTTCGTGAAAAATTTCGAGGGTTTTAACCTTTGTGTAGCATGATAGTTTTCCATGACCTTCGATGGTTGTCGAGCCAAGGTCAGCGATATACAGTTAGAGATTGATGAACAATTTATTAGCTCAGCTATGGGTTACCTCCTTCGGGACAATGTTGGTTTAAGAATTGCAAGGTCGAGGAAGTGCCATGGACATTGTTGTTTCAATCGCGCAAAGTCACCTCTTGTGAGAGAGGTATGCCCGTAACCATGCTAAAACAGCGATGGCACGACTTGTTAATGATACTTAAGCAGTTCATGACCTGTGAAGGTCGATACGGGCTTGTGTTCCTCTACCACCTACGTCTCCTTATGATTTTTATAGGGTATCCTCTAAACATGTCGTTCTAATTTCATTGGAGCATGTATAAAATGTCCAAAAAGTATAAAACGCAGCAGGCTGACAGCAGCCTATTTCATCATGGGCTTATTAAGATTATTATTGTTTATCATTTGAGTTTACTTGGTGATACTTGGAAGGTTTTCATCACCCGTAATGGCTTTGAGGACATTGACCCTGTACAGGTTGATAAATCTGTGGTAATTGAAACCAAGCCCGAACCCCGTGTACCCTTGCATTTTCTACTGCCTAAACCCTCGACCAACCCTCCTATCGACTTACCCGACACTGTGACTAAGAGTGCAGAGGCCATTAAGAAGCCTATGAGAAAAAGGCCCAAGGCAAACCTCACTGCCAATGCCAAAGGGAAAAGGAATGCCCGACTCATTTCGAGAATGGCCAGAAACAAACCAAAACCCTCTGCCGAATCTAACCCTGTCATTCTGAGTGAGGATTCCAATTCAGATATTGAGCATTTTCTGGCCAGCGAATACCCCTACTCGCAAGGTTTATGTGCATAACCCCCTTATGATTTTGTATCAAGCCTGCCCCCCTGCCTAAATGATGACCCTAACTACCCAGGTATTAAATTGCCTTGTGAAACCCTCGGTCGTTTTTCCAAACCCTCGCCTTCTCTGTCTTAACCCACACAGTCACCCTGTGACCAATGCAATTCATGGTTAGAGCGATATTATATTGATGTTCCGATACTCCAATCAAAGATTCCATCTTTGGAGGACCAGATTGCACTGCTAACCAGTCAAAAGGCCAAGCTCCAAGCAGTGGATAAGAAATAGAAGACAACCGGCTCCATCCTGTTAAAAAATGTGGAATCATCCACGACTGTTGTAAATTCCAAACTGGCATAATCAAGCAGTCTCGTCGCTACACAGGTATGGTTCTCACATCGCTTTGTTTTCTAAATAATCTAGTTTTCTATAATGATTTTAATTCAACTTTTAAATAGTTTGATCACTTATTCAAATGCCTCTATTATTCGATGATCATCCTGTACATGAATTTGTTTTGATTAAAATAGAAAGAGTTTAAATTTGATATATGATTTGCTCATAGATTTTTTATGGTTATTCATTTGGATTTCATTTGCTAAGCTTGTCTAAGTGAAGTAACAAATTAATGGTGTGTTTTCAATACAATTCGTTTTGTATTCACCTCTCATGGGAAGTTCCATAGTCTATTTAGAATACGATTACTCTCGGATTCGATCTTGTATGATTCGTATGCTGTGTTTGAAAAATAATTTCGGGAGTGTAAGTGTTACGTTGTGCTCTGTCATACAATTTTCGAAATCATGAATACCACTCTATTCGATTTAAAGTTGGAAATAACTACTCTATTTTTATAAAAACAATGGTCTCATGATTTGCAACGAATATGCTAAACTCAGTCGATTAATTGTCTTGTTTGGATTGTTGTTTGGTTTGATTTTAAATGTGTAAAAACGAATTGGTCAAACCCAGTTGTAATTCGTTTGATTCGAACGATTTTGGTAAAGGACAATCAATCTTGTTTGCTCATTGTGAAATGATAAACGATCTATAACAAACTCTGTTTGATTGATCCTGTTATGATTTTGGTTATGTGTCGGTTATGGTTTGAATTCGTTCACAGCCTAAATCACCTGCTATACAGTTATCGTGATTTGAAAACAATCCTGCTTGATTCGATTATTTCCCCTGATGATAAGACAATTGTAACGAAGTGTTTGCGATTTGTTTCATTTTCAATTTGATTTCATAACTGATGGATTCGATTTGATTGAGAAACGATTACGATGTTGTTACATATGATTTCATTTACTCTATTTTATAGTAACAAAAAAACAGAGTATTCCTATCTCGGTGTTCAGTTAAATGATGTGGATCATGTTGGTATAATTCTTTCAAACTAAATGATTTGTTTTCAGATAGTTCTTGGATGAAGATTAAATTTAATTCTTTAAAAAGATTTGAATTAATCTAAATTCTGATTATGTATCTTTATTTAGACTAGCTACAGAATCAGATGATTCTGTAGCTAGTCTATAGAATTTAATTTTTATCATTTTATTAATAAAAGAGTCTTCTAACTTGTCTATTTTGGATTCTTTTCAGGTGAATTCGAAATTGCATGGGATTTGATGGACAATTTAGAGGATATTTTAAATATTTAGTTTCATTTTAGTTTCCTAGTTTAGACAACTTTGGGATATCTCCCAAATTTCATGTAAACAAGTTTATAACTTCCATAGGGAGGTTTTACCCTGTGGAAAAACTTATAAATACTTATTATTATTTTTTTTTAAGAATCATCCTCATTCGTGGGAGAACAAGGATATGGAATTTTAATACAGACTGAGACAAAAATTGATGTTCTGCTACAGCTTTAGCTTTTCATAATATCAATCTTTTGTTTCATGTTTATCTGTATCAATTTGCATTTGGTTAATGACTACTTTAGCTATCTTAGTCTTTTGCAAATGATATGATTTAATCAATATAATCCATATCTGATTTCTTCAAGTGTATAAAAAACATAGCAATTACTTGATTCAATTTGTGAATGACAGATTTCTCTTCTTCATCAATTGAATTATTAAGTATAAGTTTTTTCATAACAGGTTTACCTTATTGCAGAGATTTATAAATCATATAAGTGTTATGATTTTTTATGTCTTGTTTGTCCTGTAAACAAATTCAAAGAGCATTGCATCTATCGTTTACGAGAATCTTCTGGATTATCCGGTGCGAGTTTCCTTCCTTTGACCAGCTTCGAAGTCATCATACACAGGACAAATCTGGAGTGTTTCCAGGTCAGTTTGTTGTTTATTTGTTTAGTATGTTTGTTAGTATTTTAGTTAGATATATGTGCAGTTAGTATATTAGATTGTTTAATTTCAATAAGTTTTATTTCTTGTTCATAAAATCAAAAAATCAACAAAAATATCTTTCCCTGTCTTAGGGTAGAAAGCAAATGAGTTTTCCAGCTTTTATTTAAATCTGTATTTTGTAGATATTGTATATTTTGTGAATAAGTTATATTTCAGTTAGTAGTTTGTATATATAGAAATAGTAGATTAGTTAGTTTGTTTAATAGTTATTTTTAATTAGATTAGTTAGATTAGTTCGTTTTATTTATTGTTAGTTCGTTTAGTTAGTTTTATTTATTTTTAGTTAGTTAGTTTTATTTAGTTTTAGTTAGTTTAGTTAGTTTAGTTTTAGTTAGATTAGTTAGTTTAGATTAGTTTTCTCTTTGGTTTTCTTAGGACCTTAGATCGACTAAGGGAGCCGCTAAACCTGTCAGGGTGGTTCATTCCAAACGTCTTGGGTTATTAGATAACCCTGGACGGGTTCCACTCTCTCAGTTGACGGACGGTCAATTTCGCCCGTCAACAAACTAGAACATGTATTTTTCATGAGATATAAGTTGGTGTCCTAGACTAACAAGTTGTTTGTTCTATGCATGTTATTGGTCAATCTTTTGCGGAGTTTTTTTTTTTGATAAGGAAATACAAGCAATTTAGTAATAGGAAGGTGTGCAAAACCAAAAGATTGTAAGCAAGCAGTGGGCTTGTAATGTCCACATGTAGGGTTTTGATCATGGGAAATAATATTATATAATAATGTTAAGAACCAAATATCAATATAGCATAGAAAAACCTCATAAAAAGTACTCAACGCCTTGAAAAAGAGATAATTTCAGATAATAAGCCTCTTCGAGGGGGCAACCTCCTTTTACCCCACTTAAATGTTCAAGTACAAGATGATTCAAAATGAAAATGTCTCCTTGGTATATAT
>JASDQU010349092.1:1233-12274 GCA_032191745.1 Picea mariana
TCATCATAATACAGTCGCAAAAATCCATGTGAATCAGTCAATCATGAACTCCTTCAATATCAAAGGCAAATAAGATGGAGTAAGAAAGTTGACTTAGATTAATTAAGAAGTCTCAAATCAAGACATAACCAAAGAACCAGTGTTCTTCATCAAAATATTACAATAGAAGGGACCCTAGCTCAACCATTCGACCTTAACAAAATATCAAAACTGCCTATATATACTAAAAATGTTGCAACCACCAGGAATGTGATCAGACCCTTGGAATTCAAAGTTTTCAGTCGATGCCTGCTCTGTCAGATTGTGCAGGCCTTTTCATGTCAGATGCGAGCCAGGCGTAGTTATGTGCTTTACAGAAAAATATGTCCATAATAGAAGCTTTAGATTGACGGTCTACCTTTACGGACGCTCTCTACATGTTTTCCATTTATGGGGTGAGATGAGGTTTCAACTACCGCCCCCATATTCAATAACTACCATCATGGGGATCAGGATGAGGCATGACACCCATGAATGCTTCATACAGTGCCCATGACTTCTTAGAGTCAATCTTGATGCCTCGAGGCTCTGCAGATCTTCTTTTAGTGACCAATAAGGGTGCTTGAGTTATTCAGACCTCAACGTTTTCATTATTCCTGTGGAAATCATGGGCAGAATGCCACATGATTTACACCATAATGCTCCTGAGGGTAAATCTCAGTCACTGGCTTGATTCCTATGAAGCAGGTGGCAAATTCATGTGTTAACATACAGGCTCCATGGGGGATAGAGACCTCCATGTGAGGCTCTAAGAACTCCTTTTGCAGTTTCAGTGCCTTAGTGTTGGGTTGTGGAGTCACTTATAAAAGCCAAAAACAAAAGAAAAATGATATTTACAATGACATGGGAAGCCACTCATGGCTAAAGTAAAAAACTTCTTCAGAAAATTCCTATTTACAGGGTTACCAAAAACTTCAGCATTCTCCAAATCCTGCAACTTGTAAGTGTTATTTGAAAAAACGTCAGAAATTTTGAAGGGGTCGATCCACAAGGCCTCAAATTTACCATGCTTGCCTTTATCTTGCTTAGGTGCATCCCACTTGAGTACTAGATCTCCCAGCTGGAAATCCTCTTTGTTCACCTTCTTGTCAAAGGCCCGCTTGATCTTCTATTGATTATCATATGCTTTGTCCAGTAATTTCTCCCTCGTCTGCTACAGTTCTACCAACTGTTGTATTCTTCTGATCATATCATCAGGTTCCCCTTGGTAGTCTTGGAAGTATTTTGCCACAGGCAAGGCAAGCTGAGAAGGGAAAATGACCTCAATTCCATACACAAGCTGGAAATGAGAGACACCAAGGGCTCTCTTTGTTGTCACTCTGTAAGCCCATAAAGCAAATTTAAGCTTTGATTCCCATGTCTTCTTGTTGTCCTCTAACAATCTTTTGATGATATTAAAAAGGCTCTTGTTAGAGGACTTTGCCAGTCCATTCTCTTGGGATAGTAAGGAGTAGAGTGAATCAATGTGATTCCAAACTGCTCACAAAACTTAATCAATGGTTTAGCCTTGAAAGATACAGCATTATCAGTGACAATTCTATTTTGACATCCAAATCTTGCCATAATATCCTCAAGAAAACTAATGATTACTTTATGGAAAGAATTTCTTGTGGGGATGGCCTCTATCCACTTAGTAAAGTATTCAGTGGTAGTCAATATTCACCTATGTTGACCACCTGAAGCAGGATGACTTTCCCCAATAAAATCTAGGCCCCACTGCTGAAAGGGACCTGAAGCTACCACAGGCTTTAGTGGCAAAGACTTGAGATGTTGCTTTCTAGAAAATTTCTTAGACTTAATACAAGCCCTGATCTTTTCACAAACATCAGTAAAGAGGCTAGGTCAAAAGTACCCATCCCTAAGAATTTTATAGGCTATGGTTCTCCAGAAGTGATGCCCCCCACATAAACTATCATGAAAATCATATATAATCTTTTGGGTTTCTTTTGGGTCTAGGCATCTCAAAAACACTCCTAAAGGGTCTTTCCAATATAAGACCTGATCAATCAGACAATATTTAATTGATTTGAGCTTCAAAGCTCTTACCTTGCTCTTTTCCATGCCATCAGGAGGCTGTAACTTCTGTAGGAAAAATATAATGTCTTTGTACCAAGTGCATCCTGCCAATGGGGGTGTGACTTCAAGATCTTCATCAGACAAAATAGCTTGATAATTCTCTAAACAACTGTTGATGAAATTGACCCCCAAGGCTTTATAGTTAGATTCAGCCAGCAACCTAGCTAAACCTTGACCTTTAACCAATTTGGTAGGCTTTACTTCAAGATCAAATTCAAGGATTTTGGCAATCCACTTACTCCTTCTTCCATCTATGTCAGGCTGAATGAGGATCTTCTTCACAGAGGCTGAAGGGACATATGCAATGACTTTCGAATGTAGCACATAAACTCTGAAATCTTTGAGAGATTTAACAAAGCATAGGTTTGTTTTTCCATGATTTCATACTTTATTTCAGCATCTCTAAGTGCCCTACTGAAAAAGGAAATGGTATGCTCTAACCCTTTGTCATTTTTCTGCAACAAAACAGTTGTTACTGTGTCAACTGAAGAAAAAGAGAAAATCAAAAACTCCTTGGAGTAGCCAGGAATGATGAGCATGAGTTCTTCAGTCAAGGCCTTCTTTATTTGGTCAAAGGAGTTACGAGATTCAGAAGTCCATTTGATTTCATTTCCTTTCCTCAACATGGTTGTGATAAACTTTACCAACTCAACAAAATTTGAAACAAACCTTCTCAGAAAATTAATGTTCCCCAAGAAAGATTGAACTTCTTTCTTGGATATAGGGAGTGACAAAGTTTGGATAGCTTCTACCCTACTTGGATCAATCCTTACCCCCTCAGCTGACACAATGTGCCCCAACAGTTTGCCCTCTTTCATGACAAATAATGACCTTTTTGGATTTAAAGAGATACCAAACTTTCTGCATTTCAAAAAGACCCTTTTCAAATGGTCATGATGTTCTTCATCAGATTGTGAGAACATTGTTATGTCATCCAAATAGATGACCACAAACTTGTCTTGTTCCCTAATAAATTATATGTCCATGGCTCGCTGAAAGGTTGCCCCTGCGTTCATCAGACCAAAGGGCATCTTAACGTACATGAATGTTCTCGAAGGGGTAGTGAAGGTTGTCTTCTCTCTGTCTTCAGGAAAGACAGAGATCTGATTGTAGCCAGAAAAGACATCAACCATGGACATCCTAGATGCACTTGTTACCCTCTGTAATATGTGCTCCATCTTTGGCAAGGGGTAATTGTCCTTCTTAGAGTTTCTATTCAAGTTCCTAAAATCAACACAAAGCCTGATTTATCCATTCTTCTTTCTCACTGGGACCAAGTTGGCCACCCATTCAGAATACCTCAGAGGGATGATAATCTGGGAATCTAAAATCCTTTTCACCTCTTTCTCCATAATAGGTAGCAACATAGGATTTATTTGTCTCAATTTCTGCCTAAATGGTTTCCCCCCTTCCTTCAATGGTATCTTATGCTCAATGAAAGTTATGTCATATGTTCTGAGATCTTCATATGTCTAGGTAAACACATCAGCAAATTCTTTTAACAGCTCTGCATACTCATCCCTTTGCTCCCTTGAAAATTTGCTTGACAACTTGACAAATTTTGGGTCCTTCTCTATGCCAATATTGCACTCAGTTATTAAACATCATCAATTGAGCCTTTAAATTTTACTACCACATCATTCCCATCAAACAATCTTTCCAAAGGAACTAGTCCCTTTGGAATGTGGTTGGTAGGCAGCTGAACAATATGGCGATTAGCAATTATATTTAAAAATACATCAGCATGAGGGTTACTTTCATAATCATGATCCTGATCAATATGTAATGCAGAGAACTCATCAACGGACTCAAGAATTTTTTTGATCTCAAGATCATCCTCAAACACCTTCCAATGCTTGACATTGTCAGGTATAAAGGGTCTATATTTCACCTCTACATCATATTTGAGTTTAGGTGGTAGTGGGACTTGGAAATGGCTTGCTGAAAGAGCCAAAGAATCAGCCATGGTATTCTCTTCTCTTGGAAAAATTAAATGTTGAAATCCAAGAAGAAATTGTCAACTAGGTCCCACACTTCATTTCTGTAAGCTCTGAGCCTAGGATGTTTAGCTTGGTAAATACTTCTGATCTGATGAACAATTAGCTCTGCATCACCAAATACTGATAGCTCCTCAATTCCCATGTCCTTTGTAACCCTTAAACCCAAAACAAGAGCTTCATACTTTGCCACATTGTTGGTAGCCTCAAATTATAGCATGTAAGACAAAGCTATAGTCTCTTGACAAGGTGAAACAAAAACCACTCCAACACCAGCACCTTCCTTAGAAGAGGCTCCATCAAAGAAAATCTTCCAAATAGAGGTAGTTGGAGGAGGGGTTTCACAAAAAGCAATGGGCTACTTTCTTATTTCAAGAGGAGTTTCAGGAGCATTAGTGAGTTGCAATATGTTGGATCCCAAATCAATGTCAAGAGAAAAAATAGGATGGTTGGCGGGGTTTTTTTCATCACTAATGATGTAGGCCAACTGAGATTCCCTGTAAAGTCTCCTTTGTTCACCCCCGAACACAGGAATGTTGGCGTATGAAAGCTCCATATGCAAGGTTCCCCCCAGTCTCTTTATCCAAGATCTAGATATAAGCATCCCAAACTTAGGGGGAACATCATCCACTACGATATCCATGACCACGCTCTTCATTGGAAATTGGAACAGAGAAACAGACAGGTCTTTGATAACCCCAAGGCACTTTACCTTCCTAGAATCGAAAGAATACAGGTCGTGGTAGGATTTTGTAACCTCCAACCAGAGCTCTTCCATGACAATCTTAGGCACAAGATTGTGAGATGCCCCTGAATCCATCAAGCGATTATGAAACACCTTATCATGGATGTTCAATGAGGTGTAGAAAGGAGGGGAGGATTCATCTCTATCTTCTACCAAAGGCCTTAATATGATAGTTGGCCTTTCATCTTGGAGGTTAACTGAGTATGTGGAGTGAGATGCAGGTTCGAGCTGAAAAATCTTTGATAGGCACCTTCTGAAATCCTCATGCTTGACTAACTCTGAGAGAGGTACAGGGATTCTAATCTTTTGAATCTCATTCTCAAATCTATAAGGGGAGGGAGGCTTCAGAATCTCCTTCACCTCTAGGACAGGACTTTTGACCACTGGTGGGGGGCTCTGTGCCTTTCTTTCTTTGTTGCTTCTCGTTATATATCTAGCAGGTTTCTCAGCTCTAGCAGGTCATTCAAGAGTGTCAAGATTTCCTTCCTTCTTCTTGGATCGAAGGTTATATCTATCTAGATTGTTGCTGGTCTTTTCTCCTTTGCTCAGCTCATTTAGTTGATTACTCATGAGGGATTCTTCATATGCAGACTGAGTTAAATGAGGGGATGAAGAGGTATCTCCAAGGCAATGGATCTCAGGATCGAAATCTTCTTCCTCTTCATATTCATCAGTAACCAGGTTGTTTTGGAGAGGAGTTTGGATTTTTTGATCATCTCGGTCCCTGTTCCTCTGATCTCTCTGAATGGTCTGAGGGGAATTAATTGGTCTCTTGAAACTACCACTATTATCAGCAATTTGGGGATTTTTGTAGCTCTTCTTTCCTTCCAATTCGAATCTTTCCATCCTAGCATAAAGTGACTTTAGTAGTTTGGTTACTTCGTCTGTTTGAGAGGGGCAGCAAAGGAACTAGAAGTCGAACCTTCAGACCTACGCTTTCTTCTGTCTCTATCAACCTTACTCCTAAGCTTATCAACTGCCAATATATTAGATTCTACTTCAATGGTTGCATCTTGCATATGAACCAAGGAGGTAGCTCTTATTTCTCTTAACACGAGGCAGAAATTAGGGTCAAAAGAAATAGAATAAGCAATATTTGCAGAGGTTTATGTAGGCTTAATCTCAGTGGGAATTTTATGATACATTATATTAAACTTCTTTGAGAAGTCAGAAACAAATTCCCCTTCTCCTTTCTTTAGTGATCCAAACTCTGTAATATAGTACAGGAAATATTTTTTATCCCCCCATTTTTTTAAGAAGGCTTCATCTAGGGCTTCAATCCCATCAATATATCCAAAAGGCAAGGCCCTAAACCACTTCCTAGCCTCACCATTAAGGCTATGAACAAAAATCCTCATCCATACATCTTCATTCTCAATGGCATGATTATCTGTAAAACTATAAAAGGCTTCAAGGTGTCCCTCTACAATTATGTCTCCTTCACCTGTGAACTTGGGCAACTGCTTAAGGTAGCCATTAGCTGGGAGGGCATTCAGAGGTTGAGGAAGAACAAGAGGGGCGAACCTCGCAACTACTATATCTTCGATTCTAGTTCTAGGGGGGATTGGCACCTACCATTGGGATATGAACTGGAGGAGAACCCGGAGGGGGTGGACTTTGGACATGTGAAACTAGGACCGTGTTTCTAGGAGATAAAGATAAGGGGCTTGAGGGAACAAAGGTTTCTCCTTCTGTAGTTGCAGCAACTCTAACTGGAGGAGGAGTAGTAAATTCTGGAGTAGGAAAAACTTCTAAGGTCAAATCTCTCTCCTTCCACTTCACAACTTCGGGGGAGAAAGGGGTGTCAAAGCTCTATCCTTCCAAACCAAGAATAGGAGGGGATAAATCGGCAGGAAAACTCCCAAAACTTAAATTTCTTGAAACTCCAGCAGTTTGTATAATAGGAGAATCAAAATCAGTTACTAGAGTTTGTAAAGAGGGATTATGCAAATTATCAGAAAAACTTGGTATAGCAGTGGAGGTACCTTTTTGAGCGCTCTTTTCCTTTTTGATAATTTCCTCTGGGTTAGCTTCAGACATTGCTAGAGGCAGCAGTGAAGTGGACCTCGTGTGTCTACCTTTAGGAGCCAGAACTGAAACAGTGGAGTCGTCGGGTGCAAGTTGCAATCTTCAATGGTACAGACATCTGATGCAACTTCAGAATCGTAGCTTCTTTGTCGTTCTATCCCATGGAAATGTCTTCAATTCGTTTCCTAGCAACGACGCCATAAATGTTAGCACTAGAAGTCACCTTCATATTGCATAGAAGGTAAGCCCATTACCCATCATTTTATGTGAGTGTAATTGAGTTTTAAGAGGTCAAATGGAGAAGACTCAATGATAATAATGTTCTAACTCAGAAATCTAGACTAGCATGCACAAGCAATTGAGGTCTTGGATTAACTTCAGTCAGTAAGTTGGAGTAAAGGTGAAAAGAAGGAAGACATTGGTGAGAAAGGTGTAGAGGTCTGCTATGGACATCAGTTCTTCAAGCAGCCTAAGGAGGAAAAACTTAAACACAAGATCCTCTTGGATTCAAATTTCAAGGAAACTGAAAGAAATCATAACAGCATTATAATCGATCATAATACAGTCACAAAAATCCATGTGAATCAATCAATCATGAACTCTCGCAGTATCAGAGGCAAATAAGATGGAGTAAGAAAGCTGACTTAGATTAATCAAGAAGTCTCAAATCAAGACATAACCAAAGAACCAGTGTTATTCATCAAAATATTACAATAGCAGGGAGCCTAGCTCAACCATTCGACCTTAACAAAATATCAAAACTCCCTATATATACTAAAAATGTTGTAACCGCCAGGAATGTGATCAGACCCCTGTAATTCAAAGTTTTCAGTCGGTGCCTGCTCTGTCAGACTGTACAGGCCTTCTCATGTCAGATGCGAGCCAGACGTAGTTATGTGCTTTACAGGAAAATATGTCCATAATCGAAGCTTCAAATTGACAGTCTGTCTTTACAGTTGCTCTCTGCATGTTTTCCATTTATGGGGTGAGATGAGGTCTTAATTGTCGCCCCCATATTCAATAACTACCTTCATCGGGATCAGGATGAGGCCTGCCACCCATGAATGCTTCAGACGGTGCCCATGACTTCTGAGAGTCGATCTCGGCGCCTCGAGGCTCTGCAGATCTTCTTCTGTGACCAATAAGGGTGCTTGAGCTATCCAGGCCTCAATGTTTTCATTCTTCCTATGGAAATCATTGGAAAAATGCCACATGATTTACACCATAATGCTCCTGAGCTTAAATCTTAGTCACTGGCTTGATTCCTATGAAGCAGGTGCCAAATTCATGTGTTAACAGTTATCATCAAGTGGGTAACTACATTATGCATATGTTAGTACCAACCAACATGACCATGTAACTTTCCATGGACCTTGTCAAGAATGCACAATGTGCTTGTAGTAAGAGTGTTTGTTGTAAGAGGAAGGTGAAGAACCTTGTATCACTACATGGTTGGCAAGTTTTGCATGAGGAAAAATAACAACAATGTGATGTTAACGTGCAAAGTTTTTGCCATCTTCCTATGCAAATTTGAGTAGGTGACATCCAAAAGGATAAGGCATCAAGATAGATCCCATTTAAAATGCACTTTCATAATGCTTAGCATCATATATGACACAAACTAATTGAGTTAGGGATAATTTATACCATTTTATCAACGTTTAAGAATAGAATATGAACTTAAGAAACTAAAGAGTTGGAGATGGGAGCTAATTTTTTATGTTTTGAGCTATGTTTCTAATCACTCCAATCACTTGCAAAATAGAATGCAAATATTATTAAGGTTAAGATGTCACTTTCAAGGACGAAAGATTCACTCCAACCAAATTTAAGTTTAAATGAACTTGTGTGATTAAAATATCTAAAAGAATTTGGAGAAAGCCTAGCCTTTCTTTGAAATAAAAGAAAAATCATTTACCATTTGGCTAAGCCTAGCCTTTCCTTAAAATAAAAGAAAAATAATTTACCATTTGGCTTTTTTTCAATAAGCACTTCATGTAGTGGTTGTCCATTGTACTATAAGATGGTTGTCCATTGTACTATAAGATGATAAGTGTGGTGAAGGCCCTAAATTCAAATTATTTAATTTAAATAGATTTGTGTGGGATAAAGTTAAAAATTTATTATTAAACTTTTTACTTTTCAAACTATACGTCCAATCACCTAAGAGTGGTTCTAGAAATCCCTTGTGAACCTTAAGAAAACATTTTTCAAGCGATATTTCATCTTATAAGGTTTCGTTATTGACCATCATGCAATTCATCTTGTAAGAGGTTTCTCTATTAACCGTCATCCAATTCATCTTGTCAACTTGTGATGTCCATTTTGTGCTTTCGTATCTATGCCAAGTCAACATGGAGTTAGGTCAAGTGTTTTTGTCATCATCCTTTTTTAGATTTCATGTGCTACCAGTTGGAGGATAAACTTCCATATTTTGTTACAGTATTGTCTAAACGTTTTATGTTTTGGTATTTTTTGTTGAAATCTGGTGATATAAATCTGGGTGAAATAGCTATTTTATGTTGTTTAAATTGCATTTCTAAATGTATAAATGGATTCAACATGTTGAAACTCCTCGAGCACTTGGATTATAGAGTCTTAACCACTATAATATGCATATCCAACAATTTCTAATTAGATTTTGGACAAAATTAAAAGGATAATATCACTTGAAAAGAGTCAAAACATAGAACATTTAGACTATGGCTTTTGTTACTATTAAAAGGAATTTTTTTTCAAAAAAATAAATATTATAAATTCTTACAAAAATATTATTTTTACAAATCAACAAAATATATATATATATATATATATATTATTCAAGTGTAAAAAAATGAACTTGATATTCTCACCATGTTGTTACTTGAATGCCCCCTGCACGATGTGTTGAGAGCCGCATGTCCTTTTTGTAGTTAGGGGTCGTTATGAGCACTATCTAATTGGCCTTTCAACTCACAAAACAACCCAAAAGAATGTTAAATTTCCAACCTTGTTAAGGCCATATGTTAAGTAGAAGAGCAACAACTATTGAAAGTATTTAATACAATAGATTGAGGTCCCAAATGATGAGTTATAAGTAGTGAGGACAACTGCCCGACACGATGCTTCCAGTAACTTCATATTTATTTGATCATATGTGCTTGTGCTTGAGCTTTTTATTATTTTTAACTAAAAACATGCTTCTATTTCTTTATATTATATATATATAAAGATGTTTTATAGCATTACCTTAAGGGAACTTGTTTTAAAGGAAACCAAGTCCCCATCCAAATGAGTATCTTCAGATTTTTTAGACCATCCATAATTAATTCTATCCCAACACATGAAAACTAAAAGGTATAAACCATGCTAAATGACTATAGTTGTCTATGATATTAAAAAAGCACACAAGAAAAACATAAGCACACCATAAAATCAAGCCTTTGGAGAGGAAGCATTTTCCTCCTCTACCACCTCCATAATCAACTAGGTATCCTCATCTTCCTCATGGGAAAATTTGTAGATAGAGGGTCTCCATCAAGGACAAATGGGTTGGCTTGGGTTCATGCAACATTGGTTGAACCCTCTGCATGTTTCCCCTTTCCTGGATCCTTTGCTAGCTGTGAAACTGAGATCCTAATCCTGAAATGGCTTTGCACATAACTTCAAATTTTCCTTCAAAGATTCTAAGTTATGAAGTATTTCTAGTTGTCCTTCCTTGTTTTTTTACCACCCTAAGCTATTAATGACTTCATTATCCAATAGCTTTCCATTATCCTAAAGTACTTGGTATCTATTAATGACTTCATTATCCAGGCCTGAGCGTACTTGGTATCTATTAATGACTTCATTATCCAGGACTGAGCTTTTAATGACTTCATTATCCAGTAGATTTCCATTATCCTCAAGTACTTGGTATATATTAATATATTCATTATCCAGTGGGTTTCCATTATCCTAAAATACTTTATTATCCAGTGTTCGAGAATGGATCAAGTCCTCGACCCATCCCTCGATTTATTTCACAATTTTGGCTTTGGATGTCACCCAATGCTTGCCCCTAACCTCATCCTCTTGCACCGCCATTTCCTTATTCATTGAATCTGAGCATTTTGCTTCATAAGTGTACTAAGCCTCCCATGCATCTTTCTCTCCTCTGGTTAAGAAATTCTCTATC
>JASDQU010349094.1:0-10956 GCA_032191745.1 Picea mariana
AAGCATCAACATTTTTGGCGACCATATTGGAGACAATTTATTTTCAAGATATTTGAGAAACCATAAATATCCATGGCTCAAAGTTTTGAGAAGATGATTCAATAAAATTGTTTCTTATTTTAAGCATGGCCCATCTTTTTTGTAATTTCAAAAAGAAACGAGAAGCACCAAAGATTCGGGAGAATGAACTCCTTGGATACTCCATTGAAAAAATTCAAAATGAAGGGTTTCATTCATGTCATAATTCTTCTTTATATTCTTCATTAATACCATCAATGACTTTGCAAGACTTAGCAAAAGATAGAAATACTCAAATAAGGAGGCGGTTTCATAATACCCCTTTAAATCTACTAGAAATAGACTTTCAAATGGCCAATATTCCTATTGAAATTTTTTCTATATTCTTTGGGGATGCTTCAGAATATGCAGAGAAACACTTGATTAATTTTAAAGGTACATGTTATGATTTCAACCTTACTGAAGACAATGTTACATGTAGATTATTCCTACAAACTCTACGAGAGGATGTTCTTGAATGGTATAGTTTATTGATGCCTAACTCTATTACTAGTTGGGATGTGTTAGAGGATTCATTTGCAGAAACGTTCATCCCAAAAGTGCATTCATATGTTTTTGTTGATGTTTTAAATGTTTTTTCCCACCCATCCTCTCCCATGTGGAAGCAAGATAACAAAATGACCAATTTTTAAGAAGAATCTAATCAATGACTGGATGAAATTTTTAAGTCAAGTCATGTTTTTGAAGATGAAGATAAAAATTTCAAATTACAAGAAGAAAATTTCAGCCTCCTATATACTCCATATGAAGATATTTCAAGCAGCAAATTTGAGAATGAAATTGAGGATCTTCCACCAAATACACAAGAAGATTTTCGCTTTGTGATAAATGATGAAACATCACAAGAGAACTTGTAGCACGAAGAATTTATTGAAGAAACGAATCTTGAAAAGAATGATGAAAAACATCACCTTTACAAGAAAGAAGAATATTTTCAAGAGAGTTTTTATGAATCGAGAACCATGGAAGTGGTTGTAAATAAAGAAAAGGATGAATGCATTCTTATGTTGAAAAATCTTCATCCAAGAGTTGATTTTATTGAATTATGGTTCTAGATCATTGTTGGTCAAACAACACAATCAAATCTTCACCATACTTGGTATAATTTTTCTCTAGTACATATTGAGAGTGCCCCTGACTCATTGGTACAAGTCCCAACTTATCTCAAAATTTTGGAGTCCATTCCTCAAATAAGATCAATGCTTGAATGTCTCCATTGGAAATTTTCCTACACCTAAGGTGCCCATTTCTTTCAAGTAAGTTAGGGTAGGTAGATCATGTATGTACATACTTTGTTTCTTCAATTCAGTTTTTCATAATGAGATTGTCTTTATATTTTTTCATAATAAGATAGTCTTTATATTGAAGTTTGAAGGTAAATCCATGAAAGAAAAATAATTACAAGAATTTATTTTGAAGATGACTCCATATCCCAACGGAGAAGGTAATTGGTCTTGAGATTCCGGTGTTCTCAGCAACCCACAGGGGGTCACTGTCTCGCAGTTGGAACCAGTTGTTGACCAAAATTTGGTCATCTTTACTTTCCTACTCTTGGATTCATAAAAATCATTGATATCAAAAGAAGACATTTTTGAACTTTTATAAGTTCACTCTACAACCCTCAGTCTCAGCTTCACCATGCTTTTTTGGAACATAAATATGTTTATGTATGCCTAAGTTACTCAAGATCTTGTCCATAGGTCTGAGTTTGAAGAATTTTTTGAAGTATCATGTTCGCCTCTCCTCTCTTATATTACAATGTTACCATACTTAGAATTTTCACTCAACATCTCTCTCTCCATACTTAGTCATTTTTTAGTATTCGTGGGTTCACGAGTTGGCAGAATCATGCATCCCCTCACCTCCTTACACTTCCTCACACCTGCTCCCGCTACCTACATTTCTCCTCCCTCACTTCCTTCATCTACATTTCTCCCCTTTCCCCCGAAATACTTGCAATCCTCATTGGGTTCGCGGACACTGGTTATCACTCACTCCCTTACTCACCTCACTTCCCAACCTATCCCCGCAACCTACAAAATACCCCCTTGACTTCCGCTACCTACAATTTTCCCTTCACTTACCCTTCCACCTAATTTCCCATACTTAACCATTATTCCAAAGTTTTCCCCATTTAAACCATGAACCAATAAAAACATTCGACATGGAAGCATGGCATTGTGACACATAACAACTCATGGAGGGAGACACATGGAATATTATTATTAGAGACATGTGGAAATTTATTACAAAGACACATGGAAATATATGAATGGATGATTCATCAATGACTGGGCATGAGATGGATGAGAACGAGATTCCAAAATTATTATTTTATTCGACAATTTTCCAAAGGTTGAATCCTTCAAGCTCCATAATTTCCTCTCTTCTCCTGTTTCTTGCTAAGTTATCAAACACTTAGTATTATATATCATGAAGAATATAATACCCCAATGCATGTGGGATAGACGTTTAAACCAAAAATTTGAATTTTATGAAGGGAAACACGAAAATCAATCCAAGGGCTAAGATCTGCCCATCAACTTTGATCGATGGTGGTTGAGCATTGATCTTGCAGAGGCCATAACTTGAGCTTCAGGTGTCGGACTAGCGCAAAATTTATACCGTTGGAAAGATATTTTGATGTAGAATATGTTGGTATAGTTTCAAAATGTTGAAAGTTGATAATTTTTTCTCAAAAAGTAAAATATCATTCAGCTACATTTTTAATTGGCTAGCATGACAACTCAACTTCACGAGCTCATATCTTGAGATCCGGGCACGGAATTGGGAAAAAATTATATAGTTGTAAAGTTGAGATGGTGAAGAGAAGATAACAAGTGGTTTTAATGGATAAAAAATTGGTTTTCACTTCCATGAAATTAAATTAGAGTCATCCTCTTTTGATGGAAAATTAATCAAATTTAAAAAAATAAAAGTTTAATTAAAAAACTTTTATTAAAAAGGGAGAGGTAACCACTTTCAATATACTTGTATTAATGATGTGAATTAATTAATGAGAAATTAATGATACATTTATTAAAGGGAATGTTTTAAGAAGTAACTTGTACGGGAATTTCTAGAAGGAAGAAACCCTAACTACTCAAGTAGTTAGAAAATCTCTTCTTAAAAATGGAAGAGAAGCTTCATCAAAGTCCAATACTCAATATTGTCAAAGGGTCGGGGAAGAATATCGTAGGAAGAAGAAGGTACAACCATGGATACACAATCAAACTTCTGATCAAAAGAAAGAAAATCTCCATCTCTTCCATTTTTTATTATTATATTCTTCTACACTATTTCTCATAGTTTTATGCTCAAATCTCAGAGTTGGGCACAAGGCTGAGTTGTTGAGTGTTCTTCTTATTTTATTCTAAGATATTTTCTTACATGATCATG
Source organism: Picea mariana (assembly GCA_032191745.1). Lineage (NCBI taxonomy): Eukaryota > Viridiplantae > Streptophyta > Pinopsida > Pinales > Pinaceae > Picea > Picea mariana. The sequence goes on from JASDQU010349094.1 coordinate 3,478, forward strand.
GATTATTTTCACCCAAATATATGGCTGTCAAATATTCTGTAATGAATAACATCTTTCATGAATATAACTCCTCAAAGAATTGTTTTGTAACCCAGAGTTTTGAATACAAAGTATTTGAGGTTGACCTATCAAATTCTCTTTTGATCTTGATTGCAGTACTTCGTTAAAATTCTTTGAGATGATCGAATCATTCTCTCCTATGAAGAAGATATGGATGTATTTATATATTATTAAGAATATTGTGTGTAATGTTGATCACAATTTAATTCTGATGTTGAATCCCTCCTTCAATCTTTTCTGATTAAAAGAATTTTGTTGCATATAAAGATCATATTGGGTTATTTAAGAACCATTCTCATATAAATCCAAGCAATAAATATTTGGGGTTTTTTGTCTAGAAATCTCCCTACTCCATGATATTCAAAGATATATCTTTAGCCAAAGAGGAGAACCACCTCTCTAAAAACGAAGGGGTACTAATGTCCTCATGAGGTTGTCGTTTCAATCCTGACAGATTCAAGTGTCAACACATTCCTCAAAGGAATCTATAGCATGAAAAACAAGGAAAATAACACATAGGAACACCTCTTGCACGTAAATCAAGACAAAATCGTGGCATGAAAATGGAAGCAACTGTCCTCTGCTTTAGCATGGATTTTTATGTGTTGTGCTTGGTTCAGGCGCATTAGTTTATATAGGGCTAGGTCAGTCTAACAGACCCCATATATACCCAGGCTGCTTGGTTATAACTTAAATAATATATTGTGTGTTTTTTATAACAAGCAACAACCATGATATATTGGTATGAGGCATATGTTAAGTCATTGGAATATTCCCTCAGAGGTCATGGTTTTGATTCCCATTCAACCCAAAACATTTGTATTCCCTTAGAGATTATTGGCCATTTCGGTGCTACCACGTGGTGGCCACTAATTGGTCCACGTGATGCCACGTCACTTCTTGCATCACCTACAAAGTCACCTACCCATTCATTTCCACGTCACCTACCATTTGTCTATCACGTTAGCGTACTGATGCCACATCACCTTGTTGATTGTACCTGTACAGTTTTCCTCATGGAACCCTTTCAGTGGTGCCACATGGACTGTATGGTGCCATGTCATCTATACAGATGACACATGGCACATTTTTACTAGTCCACATTGGTGTCAAAAATGCCAAATTTGAGTGACACATGGAAGTCTCTCATGATGCCACATCAGCTTGCTGGCATTATCATGTGCCCTTTCAGCTGTATATATGGCCATGTGGCAACCTGTGGGCCTGCCTCGTGGCACCCCCATTTTTATTTTTTCGCTATTTTCACCGAAAACTTCAAAATTCCATTACTTTCTCATACAATGTCCATTTGAGGCAATCCACGTGTCATTGGAAATCTCTCTTCAAGATATACCCAATGGATTCATTCACATTATCATTTGAGAAGATCAATTTTTTAGCGTTCTGGATCCTCCTCGATCACATTCTCCCATTTAAATTTGACTTGGGGAAAACACCTACATCCTCAAAGTTTATAACTAGGTATTTGAGATTAGAACATGTCCCCCCTTAATTATGTCACCTATGTCTATGTCTATACCTTATACCAATGAACCAACAAACCAAGGGTATGTATGCCTAAACAAGATCCTATAGCCATATCCCATTTACATGCGATTAACTCCAAACCCACAAAATGTGTACAATTGTATGCCCAAGCATATGATGCTTGAAACATCCACCTACTTGATTTCCCACATCACTTCCTACTACACTTCAATCACATGCAATTTTAGGGTCCTAATCTCCCTAACACCCTAAGTACATATAATGTTTCTATGTATTTATATGTATGGAGGCCATGTCTACTAAATAAGGCCCATGTAGTAGTGTGAAAGCAGTAAATGGAAGAAGGATTACTGGAAGGTTCTTCCTACTAGAAAGTTCCTCCTCTATAATGTTCCTAGAAGGTAAATAATAGTATATAAATAAGTATAAGCAATGCAATGATATGTCTTGTGAAGCTATTTGTAATCGGAGCTCTACTCAATTGGAGGTTGCCCCTTTGAAGAGGTAAGTGAACATTGCTTCTAGTAATAAAGGTATAGCATTTTGGTGCTATTATGGTTCTTTATTTGGATAATGTGATTAAAATCGGTCTTTTTCTATAGTAAATTTGGGTCAAATATATTATTTATGTGATGTATCTTTTTATTTGATAATAAAGAAAACCACAAGTGGTATCAGAGAACTTTCCTAAGAACATATTTTAGAGTAATTGTTTTTCAAGCTAGAGTAAATAACACAACGATCTATTATTCAATGGGTAAAATTGTGGTAGGGAAAGAATACATATAAGAAATACAAGAGGTTTCACCTGGTTGGACACTCTTGTAACACTTGTTGTACCTGTTTGAGTAGTACTGCATTAGACAACTTTTGTATATAAAGTTTCACTTCCACGTACCCTAAGGTATATCAAAAGTCCTCTAGGTTTCCTAAAACCAATTTCAAATAAGTCAATCAACCATCTGGTTTCCATATTGGTACCGATAACAACACTCTAGAAGATCACTCTCCAATACCTATGTAATCATGTAGTATGACTAAGGGTATGGTTGAGCCTCCTTAGATATATCCTTGAGAAATTGGGTTGAGAACTATTGTTGGGCCTCGTACATATATCAAACAGTCATAGTACCTAGCACTCCCTTTTTCTTAGGACCATTGAAAACCTACTCCTTGCTTCTTGTCTCAGAAACTCATATAAAAGGTGTTGTATTGAAAATGTATGCATTCAACCATTGGAAACCTTACTCCTTGCTACTAGTAAACAAAATTTCTACATAAATTACATTATTGAGGATTTGAGCATTCTGTCTACACGATATTATGTAGGTGGAAGTATAACTCCATAAGAGTTAAAAATAAGTCTAGGTCCTCACCACACCCTTATTTGGGACCTATCTCAATAGATTCATTGTGGCACAATGATCATCATGGTACCACTCTCCACTAAGCCTTTTTGGGTTGACATGTTTATGACACAGGAAAAATTCCCTTTATCAACATCCTCCCTCCACAAAGGGGAAGGGGAGGGGTGCATGGATTGTGGCCCCCTCCACCTCATCCCCCCTTTTTTATTAAATTTTTATTAATTAATAAACTTATTTTAATTTTATCATTTTTAATGTTGAAAACTTAAATTAATTTTTCTTTTAAATAATTTTACAATAAAATGTTGTGGATAAGTGTGAAGTTATATTACATTCAATGGTTTTTATGAGGGGGTTTTAACACAACCATCCATGACTTCAATGGTACGTAAATTACTCATCCATTCAGACCAAGGTTATCTATCAGTGGCTGAGAAATATAATCCCATGAAAACAACAATCTGACATTGGAGAACTTGACACTTTTTATGAGCTAGGAGGACCAATTCTTCTTTGAGATGAATTTCAGAGCCAACCTATGTCCTATAGATGTTACAATTAGCCCACTTGATAATAAATGATACTTTCATGATCATGGTTAGTCATAGAATCAAGAGGCATAAAACAAATGTTGAATTGGTACGCATAGTGAAAGTTATTAGAGACACAAATGTTGAATTGGTACGCAAGATGTTGAATTGCCAAGATTATTATAATACTCGATCATGACTACAACATGATGTAGATTAAATCAGTAGGAAATCAATCATCAGTTATCGATTTAGGTATGGAATGCTTAATCATTGAAAATAAAAATAAATTGACTAATAGGTGTGGTGAAAATGATCTGATTTAGAAGAATTTCAGAGAGGCTTTGAGATCAATGTGTCTTGTTGACATGGTCTATGCCAATGAGAAAATTAAGATTAATGTCGATACACTTAGTGTCAGATATCGATGGACATATTCTTGCTGGCATATCGATGGATGAAAAGGAAATACATGCCAACAAGCAATGTATCAACGAAGATATATGAAGCTCATTGATACACTGTGTATTGATGAGAAATAGAGGAATCTCACTGATATATTGAAAATCAAAAACAGATTGGTCTCCAAGGTATCGATGAAAAAAAGTGGATCGAACTCTATTGAACCGAAATCGAAAAGGAGATTGACTTCTATTGTATCGATGCCAAAAGGAAGATTGGCCTCCACTGGACTCAAAGGGGGGAAATAAAATCCAAAAATTCTAAGTGGTTGGAGGCATCAAGTATATTAGTGGGAAAAAGGAGAAGATGTTGATATAGGTTGTATCAGTGGGGATAGAGGATGTTCATTGATACATTGTGTATCAGTGAAGAAAGAGGAATCCCACTGATACTCTATGTATCGACGAACCAGAGTGATCTTCAAAATTTCTAAAAATGGTTAAGTATGGAGAGTAAGAAGAGAGTTTTGGGATTTGACATTTGCATGAGAGAGTTTAAAAGGTTTTCCAATAGAAAAAGTTTAATAGGGGGGGCAATTTATTCTCTTAGAGTAATGGTGAATAGAATAAATTAGGGAGGGTGTTGTTCTATCACAACACATTCTCACCCCATTACTTAGCAACTAAATAAATAGTGATCACCTTGTTATCATTCTCCAGTAACCTTTTTCTTATGGGCCCTCATCCCTATGGATACCATGAACAATGATATCACCAACCGAGTCTCCACCTTCAAAAATATATTTGAGGAATTACAACACCAAATAGGCCATACCCACTCCTCTGCTAAGAAAAAATTTGATTCCATCAATGCCAAGCTCAACAAACTAGACTCAATCCCATAAAAACTACCCCAACTCATGACAAAGTACAATCAATTCAAGGACCAATGGTCCCAACCAAATGGATTTGAATCATCCAATCCCATAGGACCTAACTCTCACAATCTTGTGCATGACCCTCTAAATCAAGCATGGCACCCACTCCCTAAAGTGGATCTAAACAATTTTCAAGGCATCAACCCCACATGATGGGTCACTCAAATGAAACACTATTTTTCCCTACATGGCATCATTGATGGCTTAATGAAACTTTTTGTTTGTGTCTTATATTTAGATATTGAACATTGGAAATGGTGGAAATGGCATAAGAAATCATACAAGGGTTATATTCCATGGATATAATTTGTTGTGGACATCTATGAACATTTTGAACCAAACACTCATTATCTGGGCCACCTAACCAAGCTTAAACTATCCGGTATAGCTGAAGAGTTCATTTTCACTTTTTAGCTACTCTCTTTTGGTAGTGAAGGCATGTTAATACCTCCATCAGGGAATGATTTATCATTGGTTTGAAGGAAGAGATACATTCCCAATTTTTAATGGCTCTCCCCACTACTTTGCTAGAAGCCTCTCAAAGAGCCAAAGCCCAAAAGGTGGTAAATTTCCAAATCAAAAAACCATTATTTATTCCCCACCCACATCACACCAATCCCTCTCCTCCTCTCAAGATCCAAAATTTAAGCCATGCTAAAATGGTAGAGTTCCAACTTAAAGGTCTCTACCAAAATTGTGATGAGAAATATTTTCCTGGGCATAAGTGCAAGGTGAAAAAACTCTCTATTTCCATTTCAAAGTATGACATTGAATCTATACCTCATGAACCTTTTCCTTCGCTAGTTGAAGACGGTCCTACCTCTGATTAGCCAGATATGGAACCCCTAATCTCCTTGCATGTTGTGACTGGTATTTTATCTCCCCGAACCCTCAAATTAATTGGCTACATCAAACATCGTAAATTCATTATCTTAATTGACAATGGTAGCACTCATAACTTTATTCACTAACGATTAGCCCAAGAAACACACTATTATATCCATGTTATCAATAACTTCTATATCATGATTGCTAATGGAGGGTCCATGGAATGTGGGGGTCGTTGTAAAAAAGTGTGGCTTCAAATGAGTGACTATTCATTGAAAACCCACATGTTTGGAATTGAAATGTGTGGTTGTGACATTGTTTTGGTTGTTGAATGATTAAGGACATTAGGCCCCATCACTATGGATTTATGGGAATTATACATGAATTTCTAGCAGAAGGGGCATCACTACACTTTAGAAGGAATCTAACCTAACTACTTCTAACCTATCCCAGGAGAAAAACTAAAAGATGAGTATGGTGAAAGATAATACCACTAGAACCAGAAATAGTTCATGTATGCCAACGTTAGGTGATAATAATAATGCTACAGATACATCAACAATTAGTTGTAAAAATGTATCCATGACATCATTTCCATACTCATAAGGAAACATATGACAAAATGAGTATATAGAATAGAGTCAAGATATAGTTCATATAATAGAATTCCATACTACCCAGGCATAAGAGAAATGCACAGAGAATAGTCTCATGTACATCTACCAAAGTCACAAATTTCTAGAATGCCTCTTGCTCTTCATTCATTCAGTAGTAATAGTACCATATTTCATTTACAAAGGGAAAAATTCCCTCTTTGCATTTAGTGAGCTCTCTTTTGTAAGACAAAAGAGACTCTTCAACTCTATTGGATGTTCATTTAATTTTCCATTTTTCCATTTCATTTTGTCATTTTCCATTTCAAATTTCTTTTATATTTTTAAAAATGAATATGCGAGAGTTACAAACAAAAGTTGAAGAGACTCCTGAGTAGTTATTCTCGCCCTAAATAATTTTACAAATGATATTCATCTAAAAATGTTATTGACTCTGCATGTTGGTGTATTCTTCTATTACTCGTGATGTTTCTGGACGTTTCTGGTGTTTGTCTATTGATTAAGATCATTCTAGATTATTCTCCTCTATCTCAGCTTTCAATCATGCTATTAATTAATAAAATAATAAGGCTTCCCTTACCACTTTGATGACTACCATTGGAGTCTGATGGTCGGAGATAAGATTTAAGGAGTTAGGTCACCACTTCAATAGGCTATCAAAATGGGATAATTCTGCTGGGCTATTGGTCTCACATGGTAAAATCTCAAGTAAACTTTGTAAAACCTTCCAATGGCCTATATTTCCAATGGGTGGGCTTAGAAAAATATTAAAATAATATGATGTGCTTAGGAAAATATTAAAATAATATGGTGTGGTAAAACCTTGTAAAAAGTTCCCACATGAAACATTCTGATGGACAATGGATTTTGATGCATGCTCATCTGATAACACTTCACTTCAATGTATCAAGGATAATATTAAAATATTCATATAGTTTCTAAGGTGTTCAGGAGGAGGGGAGTAGGGATTCCATGAAGATAGGAGGTGTGTCTTAACAGTAATTCTCCATGGAATTTACTGTGAAGTGGATGTGTAGGCCAATGGGGAGAAACCTAGCGCTAAGTCTCATGATATATTACGTTTAATTTTAATGAGTGGGTGGGAATGAAAAGTTAAATTAAAAACTAAATTAAATGAGAAAAATAAAATGACTATGTACAACCTAGGACTTAGGGGTTAAATGGGAAAACAAAATGTAAAATGAAAATTAAAACCAGGAAAAAAAAAAAAA
>JASDQU010349095.1:1693-12172 GCA_032191745.1 Picea mariana
ACCAGGTAACTGTCACTAAACAATGCTTGGTTGAATTCAAGATAGGAGGATATAATGATAAGATCTTATGTGATGTCATTCCTATGGATGTTTGTCATCTATTGCTAGGTAGACCATGGCAATATGACAGGAATGTGATTCATGATGGGAGAATGAACACATATACCCTGGAGAAGAATGGGAGGACACACATGTTGCTTCCAATAAAGGATAAGGAGGTGAAGCCGGAAGTAAGCAACACAGTAATTCTCATGAGTGGGAAGGAACTCCTTAATGAGGTGAAGAAGAAGGAAGATCCACAATTATTTGTGGTCAGGAAGCCGAGGATTGTTCTGACTAGCACAAGAGTGGATGATTTACCAGATGAGATTCAATAACTATTGGAAGAGTTCGCTGACATCATTGTGGATGAATTACCTCATTCGTTACCACCGATGAGAAGTGTGAGTCATCATATTGACCTCATACCAGGAGCCAGTTTACCACATAAAGCCGCGTACAGATTGACGCTGCAAGAGAATGAAGAGGTTAAAAGGTAGGTCCAGGAGTTATTGGACAAAGGTTTGGTCAGGGAAAGCTTGAGTCCATGTGATGTTCCAACAATACTCAGTCCGAAGAAAGATGGAGGCTGGAGGATGTGTACTGACTCGAGGGCGATAAATAAGATAACCATCAGGTGCATATTTCCATTGCCGAGCATGGATGATCTGATGGATTGCTTGAGTGGAGCAAAGTACTTTTCAAACATTGATTTGAAGAGCGGATATCACCAGATTCACATGAGGGAAGGTGATGAATGGAAGACCGCATTCAAAACCAACGAGGGGTTGTATGAATGGCTTGTTATGCCATTTGGATTAACAAATGCACCAAGTACCTTCATGAGGTTGATGAATGAAGTCCTGAGGGAGTTCATCGGGAAATTTGTCATTGTGTATTTGGATGACATACTGATTTACAATAAATTAGTGGTAGAACACTTGAAGCATTTGGCTACAGTGATGCATAGACTACAGTAGGAAAAGTTGTTGATTAACATGAAGAATTCCTCATTCATGAAGACAGAACTCATTTACTTTGGGTTTTTTATTTCGTAAAATGAGTTGAGGATGGATCCAGATAAGGTGGAAGTGATCAAGAATTGGCCATCACCGAGAAATGTTTTTGAGGTGAGAAGTTTCCATGGTTTGGCTAGTTTCTACCGAAAGTTCATTAGGAATTTCAGTGGAATTAGTGCAGCAATGATGGATACAATGAAGAAGCAACATAAATCTTTTCAATAGACTGAAGAGGCTGAAAAGAGTTTCAGATTGCTGAAACGGAAGATTACGGAACAACCAGTGTTGGTGTTGCCAGATTTCCAGAAAACATTTCAGGTGAAATGCGACGCAAGCGGATTTGCGATCGAGGCAGTCTTGAGTCAAGAAGACAGGCCGATAGCGTATTTCAGCGAGAAGCTGAATGAGGCGAAATTGAAGTATTCCACATATGATAAGGAATTCTATGCTATCATACAAGCATTGAAGAAATGGAGGCATTACTTGATACATAAAGAGTTTGTATTGTACAGTGACAATCATGCATTGCAGTTTGTGACTCAACAGGAGAAGTTGAATCAGAAACATGTTAAATGGGTTGAGTATAAGCAGAATTTCACTTTTGTGACTAAGCATATTTCTGGTACTGCTAACAAAGTTGTTGATTCTTTGAGCAGGAAGTGTTTGCTATTGCAGGAGTTTCGAGTCAAAACATTGGGTTTTGAGGATCTCAGGGACATGTATGCAGATGATCCAGATTTTGGGGAAGCGTATGAAGCAGCTGAGAATCCAGTTCTCAGAGACAGAAACCAGTGGATAAAGTACATGATCCAGGAAGGATTGTTGTTCAGAGGAAATCAGTTGTGTATTTCGAAATGCTCCATGAGGGAGAATTTGCTGAAGGAGAAACACAGTGGAGGATTGGCATGACATTTTGGCCATGAAAAAACATTCGCGAATCTAAATGAGTCATATTTTTGGCCGGGGATGCGAGCAGATGTCAAGCGATTTGTAGACAGGTGTATAATTTGCCAGCATTCGAAGGGGAGGAAGCAGAATGCAGGATTCTATCAACCATTTCTCATACCAGAGAGGCCGTGGGATGCGATTAGCATGGATTTTGTATTGGGATTGCTGAGGACACAAAGAGGTGTTGATTCAATCTTTGTGGTGGTAGATATATTTTCCAAAATGGCACACTTCATTCCATGTCAGAAGACTAGTGATGCGACTCACATCGCGAACTTGTTTTTCAAAGAGGTCATTCGACTTCATGGGTTGCCAAGGACTATAGTTTCGGACAGAGACACAAAGTTCATAGGGCATTTTTGGAGGACCTTATGGAAGAAGATGGGAACTAACTTGGCATTTAGTTCGGCTTATCATCTGCAGATGGATGGACAGACAGAAGTGGTCAAAAGAAGTCTGGGAGACTTACTGAGAAGCTTGGTGATAGAGCACCATAGCCAGTGGGACCATATATTGCCACAGACAGAGTTTGCATACAATGACTCAGTGAATCGGAGAGCAAGACAAAATCCATTTCAGGTTGTCTATGGGATGCAACCGAGAGGATTTTCTGAACTGAGGGATTCAGGACAGATTGCGACTAGCAGCGCTAATGCAGAAGAATTCGCCGAGGCGATGAGGGAACTTCATAGTCAGGTGAAGCAGCGACTGCTGGATTCAAGTCAGGAATACAAGCGCAGAGCCGATCAACATAGAAGACAAATTCAATTTGAGGTTGGTGATCTGGTTCTGGCACATTTGAGGAAAGAAAGGTTCCTGAGAGGAACATACAATAAATTGAAGATGAAGAAAATCGGGCCATGTAGGGTCTTGAGGAAGTTTGGGACAAACGCTTACGAGATTGAATTAACCAATGGGATCGGAATTTCTATGATATTCAATATCTCATATTTGTACCCATATAGAGCTGGGGAAGCAGAGACTGGAGATAAGAAACCAGTGATTCAGTGGACGAAACAGATGCCAGTTGCAGAGAAGCCACAAATGGAATGCATACTGGACAAGAAAGTGAGCAAAAGGACCAGGCGAAAGAAATATTTCGAGTATCTAGTCAAGTGGAAGAACCATCCAGTTGAAGATGCCAGCTGGGAGAGTGAAGCAGAGATACATAAGCATGGACAGACCATGCAGGAGCTCATGGACAGGATCCCATGAAAGTTTTTCAAGCAAGGGAGTATGATACAGGAGCATCTCCCACATCAAGCGAGCCAGCGCGAAGGTGAAAGGACCGCTAGACAACGCCAGCACAAATTTTGAAAACATCTTGATATTGTTGCACAAACATTAATGTGGAGATTTAATGAAGCACACTTGTATAATGTAATGGACCTTGAGCGGATTGCTCTCGTCCTTAGTATATAGACGGAAATTAAGATAGTTAATGCAAGTAGATAGAAATTTAATTCTAGATTTGACTGTTTGAGAGCGCAAGAGGGAAACGGGATATAGACACCCTCATTGTGCATTGTAAAATTATTATGAAGCATTGTTGAAGACAGCAAGAGCATGCAGAGAGTTGTGTAAAAGAGCACCCATGTACAGATATTTGAATTAATAGAAGAGTTTGATTCAAATTCATGGTTTGTGTTGTTCTCTGTGTATGGATGTTGATATGCTCATGAATATTTGCTTCCTATTATACATTTTCTTTTATATGCTGTGTATATGATTTCATGTTTGAAGAGGAAGTCTGAAAGGGTGAAGGAATGAGTTTCAATTGTTTCTCTACTTGAGCTAGAGAATTCCTGCAAGGAGTGCAGTCGAAGTGTCCGCAAGGAGTGCGTTGACAGAGGGTTCAGATAGAGATAGCTTTTGTTCTCATTCATCCCAGAAGTGCAGTTGGGCACAGGAGCCGTGCAAGGAGTGCGAAGGCCGGGTAAAAGACTCAGGGTTATGAACCTGAGTGAAGTATTGAAGGACTGTTGCTGCAGGTGTGCACAGGGTCGAGGAACTTCAACACTCAGTCGAGGTTGAAGGGTTGCTGCAAGGAGTGCGTGCAAGAGGTTTCCAGGAAGAATTAAAGTCGCGGGAAAAGCTCAGGAAGGATAGGCCTTTGAGATTTGTCGAAGGACAGCACATAGGAGTTGTTCCTTGAAAGATTGACAAGGAGCATAGTAAGTTTGCACGCAGGTGAACGAGTTCAGGAGGAACACTTGGGCATTCGTAGGAATCGCCAAGAAAAAGACAGACGATCGGTATTCTCCGAGGAGAATTCGCGACATTCCGTGAGCCACTAGATCTTGGAGAGGTGCAGGGGAGATATGGCGACATATTCCCAAAGGGTAAAAAGCTCAGGAGGGGCGGAGCCAATTGTCAAGGCCATGAGAACCATTGGATCTACACGTATACCATGTATCGGGGTTTCGTGGAGTGAAACTCCAAATTATTGCAACAGAAATCGCGATATTGCGATACGTGATAATCCCGACAGTCAAAGGACAGTGTGTGGGCCACAACTGAGTTGGAGAGTGGAGTATAGGTCGCACGAGCTGTCGGGGTTTCGCAGCGAGAAGTCCCGAACTCACTACATTAGGATTTGCGAAATCGCGAACCATGAATTCCCAATAGAGGGGATGGGACATTGAAAGGTCAACTCGCGTGTCGGGTGGGCGGCATATCGGGAGTCGGGAGTCGGAGAATCGAAGTGTTCGACGTCGCGAGTAGCGAAATCGCGATAGGAGAAGTCCAGACAGGTAAGGGAAAAGGTCAGCATTGACTTGTATCGGCGTTCAAGGATTCGAGGGTGCAGCGCTCGACCAATGACCTCGCGAAATCGCGAAGTCCGATTCCCCGATAAGTAAAGAGGGTGAATCCAACGAAGAGTTCTATGGGTGTAGATTTCCCGATAGGGAAATAGAAGGACCGGTTAGTGTTCTTCAGGCCATGGAGGAAGAAGATCCTGTAAACGGGCGTGCCTACGTGTGCGACTGTGTCAACCAATAATCAAAGAAGCACCAAGTATCACTAAAACGAGTAATCAAAGTAAAAGTAAAAGGGAAGAAACTCAAAGAGGAAAGAAGATAATGATTAAAGAACCGATAGCTGAAAACCCACCACTAATCAAGAAAAGTCCATTCGGTCTGAAGATTAATATTAAGAAGTAGTTATTTTAGTTGAGTTTGTTTAAATTTTTAGTTTAAAGTTATTTACTTTGACAGTTATGAAAACGATTATAAAAACATATATTGAAGACTCTATAAGGGTCGATATTTTCTAGAAATTCATAAATTCCTTTCCAAGAACTTGCTATGATGAGGTTGTATAGTCCGTCAGGTGTTTTGACAACATTTATTTAATGGTTTGGAATGATATTTGACACGGATTCCTGTTGGAATTTTGTTTTGTTTTTGCTTCCTTTTGTTAATATGTTTTGATTTTATTTATCTCTATATTTATTGATTACATTATGAATTGATTTCATTGGTTTGACATGAGATCTCCTTGAAATTAATTTGTTATTGAGTTGATATATTTCTTCAATTTAATATACAATGTTATTCTGATGATTATCGAGCTTTAAAGAATTCAGTCAATGATATTTGTTAACCTAAATACATTGAGTATTTATTACTGTGTATGGATGTTGATGTTGTTCATGGAACTATACTGTAATGGTTCTAGTTTAACTCATTTATTTATTTAGCATGATTACTTTATTTCTTGAGAACATGTTTCTTATTTAATTCAAATAATAATATTTTATTTTATTGTATATCCAATATGTTTAAGTTGAGATATAGTTTTATTCAGGTATAGTCCAACAATGATTGGGTAAATTTTGTTTGTTTCAAAATAATTATTTCATTATATTAAGATACTTGGAATGACTTATGATAATGTTTTGATGCCTTCCTAGTTTTCTTACTTTAAATTTAAAGGGATACCCCCTCTAGCTTCTAGATTTTTCCAAGAAATCCTAAAGATGAATAGGTTTATTTAAATCCTCACAAGGTTCCTTGGCATCATTCCCTCAACAGGAAAAAAATGAGGAACAATTTAACACACCCACGATGACGAATAAAATTTTTCGCCTTTCTTAAAGCACAAAATCTCAAATTCTGAAGCCAAAAATTTCTCTAAGACTTGATGGTCTCGTTCTATAGTTAAACAAAGAACCTTTCGGTTTCTGGGTGCAGGTTTAAGGGCACACGCGACCTTCCCTTTATCCCTACTGTGAAAACTCAGAGTGTCGGGTGTTAGCTCCTTTTGTGACTTGGTCTGCACGATCAAGTTCCAAACACAAGCTTCTCTCACGTGGCCAAGGGATGTGATCACCCACCTACCCAAAAAGGTGTTTCGGGACTTCACATGTCATGTATTCTACATGTGAGTTACCCCGACTTTCCCAAACTTTGATATCCGACAGGGGCCTAGCGCATGCTAGCTCTTCCCTTATCCTCCTCCACGTGACCACTACCTATGAAGATATGCTTAACCTAAATGGCGTGTCGCATTTCACAACTTTGAGACTTTCAATGCAAGGCACCCCAACTCCTCCAACTCCCAATATCTAAAATAACTTAACGATCGTTAACTCCCTCTGCTCACGTGACCATTCCCATGACCATAGGCTTAACCTAAAAAGAACGTCAAATTTTGCAACTTCAAAACTTTCGATGCAAGGCACCCCAACTCCTCCAACTCCCGAGCTCTGAAAGGGGCTTCACGACCGTTAGATCCCTCCTTTGGCCTCCATCCATGTGACCATTCACTATGACCCAGGGCCTAATTCCAAATCACATTGGAATTTCGCGTATTGTGAGTTCTCACGACTTCCCTCTTTGATTTTTCTACCCTGTGAGTCAACAAAATGCTGAGCTCTCACCACATGTCCTTGATGGACGACCACGATTTCGCACCTAGCGAGTTCAAACAGTTATGTTCTTTGACCTTCTTACTTTGTGAGTCAGCAAAATGTTGATATCTCACCATGTTGAAGAATTACAAGTAGGCAGTATGCCCCCATCCCTCATTAACTCTTGAGGAGGCCTTCCCACCTACCAACCTGACGGGAATTCATTTCTGGTCAAAAGTTGTTCTGATCTTGAGAAAATTTAAATCCATTATGGTAATGGTTCGGTGGAGGTTAACGCAACCATTCCAGGTCCCCTCCACTACCTTTTCATTAGCAATCATGGTCTCTCTCTTAGCACATCCCCTTCACAGTAGTCATGCAATACATATTCATTTTCTATTAAAATAACAGAATTTAGATTCGTTGACCTTTTATTCAAAGGTCCATCAAAACAAACATTCAAACCTTTGAGTTTTCCATAGTTCCCCGACCAATATAGTTATATTTACAAACTGGGGGAAACTGGGTGTTATAATTCCCTCCCCCTTAAAGGAACATCATCCTCGATGTTGTATCTATCAACACGATATGTATGTACAGAAGTAAACAAGATTTGATATGCCTGTCTCATGGCATCTTCCATTTCCCATGTAGCCTCATCTGGGCCAAAGTGTTTCCACTGCACCTTGATCTGTGCAATGGCTCGATTTCTAAGTGAGGTTTCCTTCCTGTCTAGTATGCATTGGGGTTCTAGCAGGAATTCTCCCTCCAGTTCCACCTGGATCACAGACCAGACAATTATATTATTAGTATCATGTACATATTTATTCAATAATGAAACATGGGAAACATTATGTGCCTTTACAGTGGGAGGAAGTGCTATCCTATAGGCTACGGGTCCCACTCTATCTAAGACTTCAAAGGTTCCACAATACCAAGGCGCTAATTTGGCATAGGCTCCCATTCTCAGGGAAATCTTCCTAGGTCTAACTCGGAGATAGACATGGTCTCCGATCTTGAACTCTCTAAGAATTCTCTTTCTATCGGCATAAATTTTCTATTTATCCTCAACAATCTTCAATTTTTTTCTTATTTGAACCACTTGTTGTTCCATTTCTTTCATAATGTTGGGTCTGATTGTAATTCTGTCCACTGGGTTACTCCATCTGATTGGAATCTTACATTGTCTACCATAGAGGACTTCGAAAGGGATCATCCTCAAGGATTCCTAATAACTATTGTTGTAGGCAAACTCTACCAGTGGTAGCCAGTCTTCCCACTTCTTAGGCTGATGCATTGCATGCATCCTTAGCATGTCTTCTACTATTTGGTTCACTCTTTCTTTCTGTCCATATATTTGAGGGTGATAGGTTGTGCTGAACAAAAATTTAGTCTCAAAACCGTCCATTAGGGATTTCCAAAAGTTTGAAGTAAATTTGGTATCTCTGTCAAATACAATTTCCTTNATATACATTGCCTTGCAGGTTGACTTGACAGGGATGAAATGATCAGACTTACTCAGTTTTTCCACCACGACCATGATGGCATCATTTTTCTTGGTCTACTTTGGTAATCCAGTGATGAAATCCATGGATATGGTTTCCCATTTCCATTATGGGATTGGTAGGGGTTGTAACAATCCTGTTGGGTGTCGGTGCTCTACCTTAAGTTGCTGGCATTCTAGGCACTTAGTTATATATTTAGCTATGTTGTTCTTCAACCCAAGCCAATAGAATTGTTTCCTTGTGGCCATGATCATCTTCTGATATCTTGGGTGGCCAGTATATGGTCTTTTATGCAGTTCATCCATTATGAACCTCTTCATGTCATCACAGTTTGGACTATACAATCTTTTTCTTTTTCTATAAGTCAACAGCCCTCCATCGATAATTTGTATCCTTTGTACTTTATTCCTGTAGGTTCTTGTCTTAAGTATGAGGTCACATTCTTGAAGAATGCATCTGTCTCTTGTGCATTTATGACTCTTTCCTTGACATCTGTTTCACAGGTGCTCACTGCTGCCAGATGAATCATTTTTATACTTCTTTTGAGGGCATCAACCACCCTATTTTCCTTTCCTTTTATGTGTTTGATCTCGAAATCGAATTCACTTAGGAGAGCCATCCACCTAGCTTTCCTGGCATTGAGTTTCGGTTGATCAAACAAGTGCCTCAACCCACAATGGTATGTCACAAGAACAAATATTCTTCCCAGGAGGTAGTGCCTCCACATTTTTAAAGCATGTACTATGGCAACCAACTCTAGGTCATGGGTCACACAATCTATCTCATGTTCATTTAATTTTTGGGACGCGTAGGAAATTACACCTCCTTCTTGCATAAGGACTCCTCCAAGTCCTTCCTTGCAGGCATATGTACATATGAGGAAATCATTATTCGGGTCTGCAATATTTAGCATGGGTGGATGGGTTAGGAGGTGTTTTAGCTCCTGAAATCTTTCTTCGCATTTTGACGTCCAAATGAATTTAATCCCCTTTTTCTGAAGAGCACTGATTGGACAACCAGTATTGGAAAACCCTTTTATGAACCTTCTATAGTATCTTGCTATGCCCATGAAGGAGCTAATATTGGATACATATTTCAGGGTAGGCCATTCCATAATGGATCTAATCTTGTCAGGGTCTACTGCCACCCCTTCCTTAGATATGACATGGCCTAAGTAATGGACTTGCTTCTGAAAGAAATTGCACTTGCTAAACTTAGCGTAGAGTTGATGATCTCTTAGTACTTGAAGTATGAGTCTAAGATGTTCTTCATGCTCCTCCCTGTTCTTGGAGTAGATTAGGATACCATCAATGAAAACCAATACAAATTTTTCCAGAAATTTGTTGAGTACATTATTCATCAAGCACATAAAGGTGGTGGGGGCATTGGTTAACCCAAACGACACAACCACAAATTCGTAGTGACCATACCTCGTCTTGAAGGTTGTTTTATGGATGTCTTCATCCTTAATCCAGACTTGATGGTAGCCAGATCTTAGGTCAATCTTCGAGAAGATGGATGCATCTCCCAATTGGTCAAACAGGTCATCGATTCTTGGTAAGGGGTACTTGTTCTTTATGGTTGCCTTATTGAGTTGTCTGAAATCTATGCACAGTCAGAGTGTGCCATCTTTATTTTTCACAAACAGGATGGGCGCTCCCCAAGGAGATACACTAGGTTGGATGTATCCTTTGTCCATCATATCCTTTAGTTGTAGCTTGAGCTCAACAATCTCTGGTGTGCTCATTATGTATGGCGTTCTAGATGCTAGTATAGCTCCCAGTGTAATTTCTATCGATAAGTCAATATCCCTTCTCGGAGGTAGACCTGGTACCTCTTATGGGAATACGTCCTTGTATTCTATTAATATGGGGTGGTCCCCTAGGTTTGGTTTGTCGTCCTTAATGGATTCCAACACCTATATTTCATATAAGGAACACCCTTTCCTGCAATACTTCTTCATTTGAAGGGTCGATATTTGTCTCACTGAGAGAGGCTTCTGAATCCCTTGGAGGGTCATCTTTCTCCCTTCTTCATCTACACATTCCAAAGTTTTATAATAACAGTCCATTTTAGTTTTATAAGAATCCAACCAGTCCATACCAATCAACAT
>JASDQU010349100.1:4536-16810 GCA_032191745.1 Picea mariana
TTGCGAGACCCAAAGTCTCAATTTGGGGAAGGGTGTGATCATATTGTTGGGCAGGAGATTTGGGTTGGTGCCTGGTGTTTTTTCACGCAGGCTCAATTCATAAGGACATGTGGATACACCGTGAGTGTATGAGATATTTACCGAGGGGAAATCAAAGAGTCAATTAGACTCAAAGGGAAGAATTAGAGCGATACTGCGCGGACCTTGGCCCGAGGGTCGGGGGTCTGCGTCACTGTCATTCTCTGATTGTGCCACATGTCCTTGCTGACGTAGTCTTCCTGATGTGGATCATGATTTACTTCACGACTTCGGGTATTTCGACTTTTCAAGTCGCCAATTCTTCCGAAGTGAGAATCCCCAAACATTAATCTCCTTGCAAATTTTAGCCATGAACTGTATGTTGTTCATCGATCATGTTCTTAGATTGATGGCTCGATCTTTTTGCAATGCTTCTTTTCTAGCTTATCATGTCCTTCCACTTTAAAATAATCTGACAACTAGTATTTACTTTGGCTCTCCGAACTTCGGGGATTTCAAATCTCAACCTAAAACTCTCGAAGTGATTTCTCCTGAGCGTAACCTCCTCACATATTTAGACCCGAAACAAATTTTGTTTGTTGAGAAAGATATTATATCAATGACCCTTTCTTATCCTGTCCTTCCACTTAAATCAATCCGATGGCTGACGAAAATTCGGATGATCGAATTCTCAATCGTTTTGCCCCGCTTATCCTATCCTTTCATTAATTCAATCCGATGGTTGTTGGTCATTTGGATTGGTGATCCAATGGCCACTGTCTCTCTTCCTCCTGAGTTTATGATCTCTCCGACTTAGAATATTTTCTAACTAATCACGAGTCTCGACCTTTGCTCCACCTAGGAGTCTATTTCTTGGACCCCGTCTGCACTTCTGGAAACCGCTATCTCTTTTGAGCTTTCTTGTCTTCTGCGCTCTCAAGGTTTGGTTCACTATTGTTCTTTCTATCAATGACAAGCACATTCTTTCTATAAACATGCCAAAACAAACTCGTGACCTCTAGCTCTGATACCATTTTCGCGGTAGTACAACTACCATTAGACCAAAAACCATGGGATATTGGTAAACTCATCACTGCCAGACTTCAAGGATCCATGAGAGGCGGTTAGTCCCTTTTGATGATACATCAGGGAGCGATGACTACTTGGAATTTCATGCAACATTTTTAACCCTTGGCATCCTTTCAAAATGTGAGATGCAAGACTAGAATAAGATCCTTTTAAAATTGTACTTCTTTTCAAAAATTCAGGGTAGAAGGTTATTGGATTATAAGTTTTCTTGGCCTTGGATGTAATATGACAACTTCTATTCATCTATGATTTATAAACAAATTTTTATATCCCATATATCCTCTCATATGCCTTGCTACAGTGGTTGTGATAGAGAGATATCCCGATTTAGTCTAGAGGTTTCAAGTAGTGGATGAAGAATCGATTCTTGTCCAGGTAAACTTTGTTTTTTCCTTTCTCTATCTATCATCTTCTTATTGTGATTAACGAGTGTTATATTTTTTCAAATGTTGACATGTAACACTTGTTAGTGTACACTTTCATTTGTTAGAACTTAAAATTAATATTTTGGATGGTAAATGGGAGCAGGTTGCAAAATTTCTTAGGCCTCTCACACAGGGTCTTATCTTGTCTCTTTGACATAGTAGGACTAATGCATTGTTGTATGGGTATTTTTCTCATGTGGATGTGTATAAACACCTGAACGATTTGAGAAATGTTCCCAATGGTATGAAGAAACAATCTTGTACTCAAATGTTTCTCAACTTAGTAACATTAAAACTTCAGTCTTTAAGATTGATTCCGTTAGATATATATTAGAGATGGGAATGAAAGTTCTATATAAGATGACTAATCAAATGTCTATGGAATTGTGCGATGAGGGCACAAGAAGTACAAGAATTTTATAGATCGATATATGGTTATATGTATGCTAAGTTATTTCAGTGATAAAATTCAGATATGTAGAGAATCACATGTCCTTGAAGATTTGTGAATTTCAGTGGGTGAAAAGGAAAACCATTCCAACATTTCCATTCATAAAATTCGTACTGGTTCCAGAAAGTGATATTATATGGGAGGGACTACTTCATATTCAAGGAACTAGAGGTAAGCTAATGGAATTTTAAGGGGGGGGTGATTTTAGAAATTAGGGCCACTATAAGTGAAATCATGAATGGGTGACCTACTTCATATTAAGGGCACCAGAGGTAATGTAATGGAATTTTAAAGGGGAGGTGATCTTAGAAATGCCATAGGTCATTAGGGCCACTATGAGTGAAATCACGAATGGGTGAACACTGCAGTCAACATGATGCGACATAAGTTGGAGAAGTCCGTTGTCAGAACATGATGCAGATAAAGTAGAGAAATAAATAATATCCCTTTCTACCATAATAAGTGTGCGAGAAACTATAATCTTGGGTGAAAATATTTGTACAATGTATTTTTCGATTAACGTCAATTGGAGATTTTGTTTCTAAAGCCAAACATGTTTTTTTTCTCGAGTATTTAAACTGTTGAGCATTTGTGATTTGTATGTTTATAGTTGTCTTATGTCATATTGATAGTTTTTAACATAGTGTTTGAAATATGTAGCATGGTTTTTTATATTATTTTTCCTATGCTCAAAGTGTTTTAGTTGTAGAGATTTTGGTTGCAAAGAAGGTAAAAGTAGTGTGAATGTTATCCTATCACTCCCTCCACAATCATGAAGTCATACACCACCTTATTATATTTCACATTATAGGAAAGACATAGTACAACCCTATACAAAGTTATTTAGAATAACCATAGCAAAATCCATTGACCTAAAGCCAAGATCAACAAGCTAAAGCCACAATGAAGACCATGAATAAGAGCAAAAGTCAACACCCTCAATTTTTTTAGTTTTTTGGAACCAATAACCTTTAGAGTGGGAAATATGATCTGTGGGTCATGACATGTAGCCTTAAAGAGACCTAAACCTAACTACCTCCGTAGTTTTTTTAAATAGACAAGATCCATAAAAGGAAAATAGGGAAAAAGGAGGCTGCAACCACTAGGACACAAGAGAGGCCGAATAAGTCTATTGTCATCACATGAAACAAACAACAAAAAACATAATGCTTTGCTTCTATCAGTAGGGATCAAAGCTGTAATCTCATGTGGAAACCTATGCATAGTTTCCATTTTCTCTATTAAAATTGCTTTGAGTTTTTTTAATATAGCCATAAATGGTTTTCTTTCTCTAGTTTTAACACCGTTGAGAATTTGATTTGGATATTTATGATCTTTGGTAGTGGCTGGTTTTTTCACTTAGTTGCAAAAAAAGGTAGTAGTGTTAAATCCATCGATAACACTTGAAGATTTCCCATATTTGGCAATATGTAATCCTAGGGAGAAAATACAGATCCATGTTTTCAAAGCAAAAACATGTGCGTCTTTCAAAAGAGGCAAGAAAAATAGATTCTCTTTCATGTTATAATTTCTCATAAAGCCATGGCTAAAATTTCAAACATCGCAAGCTCAAAATAAAAGCCAACCGGTATTGGATATGTCAAAATGGATGAAAGGGGTTGCTATATTTAAAGCCTTTGGTCATATGGTTCATTGGAGAATAATGGAACAAGTATTACTATTCCCATTTTATGAAAACAAATGGGTGTATTGTGAATCAATAAATAAGATAAAATATGTTGGACGAGGTCTTTAATTTTTTAGGGTAAAAATTGATTAGAACAAAAGTAAGTTGCATGGAAATGGATACAAATTCTCTGTATTTTTTGAAAACTCTAAGAACCAAAAGAACACAAAACTATATTTAAATAGATATAAATCATGAATCAAAATAGAAAAAATCCATATTTCTAAATGCGCCAATGGACTAAGAAAAGTAGACTACTATGAAATACTCACATATGGATAGTTTTAGACTTGGACGAGGTGCTATTTCAAAGGCGAAAGTGAGGGTTTTAGGTCCCCAAGCGAGTCCTGGGCATATCCTATTGGTTCCAGATTCAGATCTAGACCCATAAATCCCAACTTTTACCCAAAAGTGCTATGGTAAATAAAGCACCAAAATCCTTATTAACGAAGCTATTAATAAACAAATAAAAACCCTAGAAGTGCCAAACGACTAAACTTCTGAACTGGTTACGACCTTAATTAGATCAAATTCACTAGAACTTTAGAACCATATTGCATACCCATTTACATACAATATTAACCCAAAACTATTAATGTACCATATAAACACAATTCCAAACAAAAGATAAAGAATATTAAGGCTTCTTTTGAAGGTTTTGTAAGTATCTCTCGACTGTGGTTTAAAAACATTGAATCCTGACTATAGACGAAAAATGAAAAAGTGCGCATAAAATCAAGGACTACGAGGCTTTTAGAGAAATCTAATGATATGAAACAAAGTACTTGAGTCCATAGAAATTGGCCACGAAGTACATTAAAGTGGAAAAGAATAGGGAGGTGCAATAGGTTTTTAATCAGATGAGAGAAAACTCGGAAAAAGTAGATGTGGAACATAAAACCCATCAAGGAAAGAAAACATATTAATACAAAAAATGTTATGTACAAACTCTAAATTATCTTGTTAGAAAAATACAAATAGCTAATGGGAAACGATAAATGGTATAAATATCGGGTTAAACAAAGAAAGAACAAGAACAAAGAAATAAAAGGTGAGAAATTTACCACTCTATAGTACGAATCTCCAATGGATGAAAGGGGTAATTCTTCAGGTGTGGAGAATTGCAATGTATAGTATTCCTTATCTGTCTGACAATGATTTCAGAATCTCCGAAAACCTTCAATTCTTTGGCGTTTAAATCTATGGCTTTCTTTAGCCCCTGTACTATGGCTTCATATTCGGTAGTGTGACAGTAAATGTCGTTTGCCTTTCAGATTAATGAGGATACACCCTGCTCCTGACCCTTCTTGCGATTTAGATCCATAAAAGTATAGGGTCCAAACTTATGGGCAACATGTATCATTTTCCCCTTCCCTATTACTTTCCCTTTTGCTTACTGCTAATTCTGTGATCTCTAATGCAGGTTCTTGGCAAAAGAGGGTTTCTTCTGCCGCTGTCGACAACTCTTCTTGGAAAATCATTATGGAGTTTTGAGTGAGAGGGACATCAGATGAGAGAGGGGAGAAGTTCCCGAAGTAGGAATCAAAGGAATAATTTCCTAACACATGAAATTCTACCAATGAGGGTTCTTTTAGGGTTTATAGATTAATAATAATATGTTTAAGATATCTTTCCCTATCAATTTTGATCATATTTTTGTGCCCCTTTAATGGCAACCAAAGGTGAGCCCAATATGCACTAAAGTATCTGTTTAACTTCTCAGACCAATCTCGGCTTAATAATAACCCATAAGATTCCGGAATATCTACTATAATGATGTCAATTACTTGCACAAACTTAGGATGGGTTTCTATTTTGATCATCACATATTTTAGTTTTCCCATGACCTTCACCTGGGTTTAAACTAGTTGTATCATGTGTTTGTCACTATTGAGAGGGAATGCGTTTAGTTTTTTGCAAATAGACAAGGGAATAACGTTAGAGGATGCTCTTGAATCAACCAAACAGTTATGGAGGTTTCTATTGAAGACTTCAAACGTTAATAGGAACGGTGGAACAAAAGGTTTTCCCTTCTTATCTTCAGAACATGAGTTCACAGTTGGTTTATTTCCTAGATCTGTGGGAGTTAGATTTCTTCCCTGATCATTGCTTGTTGTAGGGTATTCCACTAAATTCAAAGCTTGTAGCAGGAAGTATTTTTGATGAGGGATTCCACATATGTCCATAACTGATATATTAGACTTCAACTTCTTCAAGTCTTCAACTACGTTGTAATCTAGTGTGGGCGATTCTTGGGTATGGATACTTATAGAGTTCTTACGGAGACCAAAAGCTTCTTTCGGGTGATCGAGAGTTGATATTTCTCCTAAAATTTGGGTAGTAGCAAGGTCATTTGAGACGGGTTGAAATTTACTTCGTGTTTGCACCACTGAGACCTCTGCGGGTGGTTCTTGAAAATCAAATAGGTCGTCGGAAGGCACACTTAGGTTAGGATCCCATATCAACATGGCCGTATCTTCTGGTGGATCAATCTCTCCTGATCAACAATATTCATAACTGAACCTCTTGATTGTTCGGTCAGGGAGACTTCATTTAGAAATCGATTGGCCATCAAATTCATGGCATGTACCCATTGAGGGTAGTCTCTTTCAGAGTGGTTTTCCTAGTGATAAGTACAGAAAGAGTCAGATGCTACATTTCCCAGATCGATATTTAAGTTAGTTGGGGGAGGTTCAATTGCTTTGAACGATGGGTTCCTTTTAAAGAAAGGCTTATAGGGCCTTTGGCCTTGGTTTCCCTCCCCTGCACTTATTTTCATGTCTATTATTTCATTTGATAACTTCTTAACCATGTGTTGTAGGTCTTCTATGTCTCTATTACCCTTTTCAATACCCTGTTTTGTTTATTTCCCTGGGGGCCTAGTGAGAAATAGTCCTCTCTGGGGAGGGGGTTGAACTTCTTTCTTAACTAAGGAGACCCAAATTTCTTTGCATTCTTTCATTTGGAACTCTATTGTTTTGGCTTCTTCAAAATTCTTAGCCGGGGTTCGTTTGGCATCCCTTTTCACAAACATGGAAATAGAAGCTAGGAGAGCATTATCATATACTTAGATTTGAAACTTTTGAGTAGGTTTAGCTTCAAGCTGGAATTTGTTTAAGATGGTGGTAAATCTTTGATTAAAGTATTTGAACCTTTCCTTCGAACTCATGGTGGCGGTGAATAATTCAGCCATGAAATTTATCTAGGAAATATTATTGGAACTTCGTCCAACTAGTTATGGATCCTACAGGTAAGTTAAAATACCACATGGAAGATGAATTCTCAAAAGTGTAGGGGAATGACCTGGAAACTACGTCTTCATGCTGGACATTCATCAGTATAATAGACAATATGAATTTCTTGATATGATCTTTAGGTATTCCTGAGGTTTCTGGGTCAAATTTAGGAAGTAACTTCTTTGGATGTCGGGGAAGGTTATGGACTCACCCTGGGATGGCCAGAGCATCTCTGGCTAGCCAAGGTTGATTTTTTTGAGGTGGGTTTCCCCTTTCTTCATCATGGTCATTGTTGTCTTCCATATCTTTTGATCATGAGTTAAACTCTTCTTCTTTCGAAAAATTGTCCAGCTTAGAGATGTCACCGGTTGGTGTTTCAGGGATTAGATTAAGAGGATGTTTGATTTCGGTGATTGCGAAATCTATTAGGTCTTCTACTATGTGCACAAAGACCTGGTCGAGGGTGTCAACCACCGGTTTGCTTATTTTTTTTCTTCGAGGAAGTATTAGAGCTAAGGGCAGCGCATCGATCTGTTGGGCGTATGCTCTTGTGATTCTTCTAAATTGATTTACTTCCTCATGAGGAAGAGTGTAAGGTTTATCAGGGAAAAAGTGTTCTTCCTTGGGATGGGGTGAGTTACTCGTTTTAGGAGTACTCAATGTGTGTGGGTTGTCTTGGGAAGGAATAGCCATGCATGTGGGCTATTTTGAATCTACAGGCTGTCTGAAATATTATATGGAATATGTATTTAACCATTCATTCTTTAGGCCCTCCTTCTAGCGCCAATTCTGTTGATGGGTCCTAAATCCCTTTAATTCAACAGTAGGAACCAACCTGCCACCGAGGTCCAATTAGACTCTAAAGTGTTTAATGGTGTAATGGTTCTTTAGATCTTGTGATTTGGATGAAATAATCGATGGGCTTTACATTTTCTTGTGAAGGTTCTCTCCTTCGGTTCAAGCGTTCTCTTTTTGTATTTTCTCTTATGTGGGACTAATATAAGATAAAGCTGGTATAAACCAACTGGGTAACAAAGTGGGAACAAACTAAAATATTGGAGAAGAGGTTGAGTTAGGGATAACCCTTTACTCTAGCGTGTAGGCAATGATCGTCTACCACATGCCTAGTACTAATACGTTAACCATGTGAGAATTCCAATTACTGACTGAGATACAAATTATCAGAAGAAAACATGCATGTGATAAAGGATGGCAAGTAAAATAATTCACTTGACTCTAATCATCAATCACATAATAACACAAAGATTCATCTTCATCATTAAAGAAATAACTGTAAAACATTGCATCAGATAACATATCAATAGATTTAATAGCTCTTACTTGTTACAACATCCATTCATGAGATGAGATAGGAAATAGTTCTTCTCCACATCCAATCATACACACATTTGATGAAAACATAAACTTGTCTCTAGTCCAGAAGGACTTCTCAATTAAAGGTAGCTCCAAAACAATTCTTAACAAAACCAAAAATGAGAGTTTCTTGCAACAACTATCGACCTTTGAATAATCGGTAGATGCTCCTATTTATATCATAAAATTAACTAAAAATAATGGCTAAAGTGTAGATAAGTAAAAAAAAATATTCCATGTGGCATTCTCTCCTATTAGTTTGTCTAAGAGTCATCTTAAGATATCACTTAAGAGGGTGAATTTTATCGTACTCTTCCCACTTGATGAACAACTCCTCGAAGGTGTTGGCGTATGGGAATCTATGCTGTTCCATCGGGGCCACATAAATCTCTCTTATCTCTACTATATGTGCCTGATACTTGACCAGACTGGAACTTAGCTGTTGCAGCATAGCCCGAGCTTTGATCGGGTGTTATATAAACCGTCGCACCTGACTTGGCACTGTGTCTGTCACCTTTGCTAGTTCTTCGACCCATGATTAATATTGCTCGGTATGCGATTTGACTATTTCACGCAAGTCGAAGAATTCATCAGGTGTTCCAAACTAGGGGACTTTGATGTCATTCATTGCCTTGTTGATTTTGACCCAGTTCTTCTAACACCTGGCCCATTTCTCTTGGATTTGTTGGTAAGGTTACCAAGCTATTTTTTCCCAATACTCGACTAATTTTTTTATGCGATCAAGATTGTTTTTTTTTCAACACCTGAATGCCATGTTATTCTTTGTCTCAGCCTTGTTGGACTACACCAATGTAGTCGACTCTCACTATGGCTTGCTGAGATTTCTATTTTGGGTCATCCGACCCTGACTCGTCCTTCAGACTGTCTACTCGAGTCTCCGAGGTTGTAATAATTCTGCACCTCTACCGAAAGGAAAACCCTGACACACTCACCATTGTCATCATTGATCCTGCACTTCTGTGTGTCTGTGTGGTCGATGAGCCATTGCAACAGTTCAATACAGGGAAAAACCAGGGTTCTTATCACTACCATGTGCAAGTAAGACTGTCGGATATTTGGAAAAACTTCATCGTCGAGCTTTCACATGTCAAGGTCACTGTGCGAGATATATTCCAGGAATTCTTCCCGACTAATCTTCTTGAAGAGTTCTCCCCAGTGCAGGAGTATCGCCTTCCCCCCTGTGTTTAACTCTATGTCTCCAAAGGTAGAGGGTTGAATGAAAATCTTCTTGGTGGATGTTTTGATGACTGGTTCCATCCTTGGGGAAAATTCTAATTGTTTTTCTATCCTTCTCCCACCTCTGGTTCCTTTAGCTTAGGTGCTCTCGACAATCGCCTAGTGTTTAGATTTCTTGGAGGCATTATTTCTGAAAATCGAAATAAAATCCTTTAGGGCATGTGCACAGAGAGACATTGGATATTAATGTATATACGAAGTGAAAACACAGAAAATCCAGACTAGTACATACCTGTAACACTTGCTAAAATTTGTAGTTTGATACTCACGGGGGTCTAGGAAGCTTTTGAATTGCTCGTCTTGTTCCTCTGGATGCTTTGAAATACCTTTACATGCTTAATGATCTTGTTTACAATGGATCAAGAGGATTTAACAAGGAATAACTTATCAGTCGTATCAACCAATTAATTCGGGTGGTGAGTGAAATTCAAATGAATCTACCACTGAATCTCTACAATTTAATTCATCATGGGTTGACGACGGAGGCGTGGAGGGTGATGTGTTCTATCAATAAATTCAAATGGTCCTTTTGATTCGCGCATGAATTAGAAACTAATGCGATATTTGGAATTAATTAGTCCCTTAAATGCTCTGGATCGAAATGTATCTAGCGCTAAAATGTTCCATCATGTCGCTTTCCTAGTGGGTGGATCAAGGGTCAACAATATGTTACGGGTGTTTTCGATGATGTTCTTCTGTGAAAGACCTCCGATGCCGATCGATTTCATCGTATGGTTCTGACGTGGCACAACTGAATCTGGGTGTGACGTGGACCTTGGGAAACAAAAAATGACTCAGGTTAAAAATTAGATTGTAAGGTTGTCCAATCCGAAAATGAGGAGAAAATCCTAATCCGTGTGTATTAATCAGGGTCTAGTATTTCTTTAAGTTGCGCGTTCCAAGAGGAACCTAGAATCTCCTATGTCGACAAGGTATTGAGTATCGATGATCGGAGAAAAACCCATCACTAGTTTTCCCATGGATTGGTTTCCTCAAAATTCTCGATGCTGAAACATTTCGGGAGTCGGTAATCGGAGAATTTTTTTTAGCATAGTTCGAATGTTGGTCACGATTTGGTTTTCTTCTGATTTCGCTAAGCACATTGGGTATCGGCTATCAGGGATATCATTTCTCTCTTTGTCAATGTTTACTCTCTTCGCCTTTTACTGTTGCCGAAGGGGATAGATTATCGATGATATCCTTGTGTGATGCTTGTTGTGAAAGAAAAATTTCTTTTGCCGATGCCAGTGAAGATCGACGCTTGGTAACTGCGGTTTTTTCGAGTGATTTTCATTCATATTTTAATTCCTTCCGATGCCAAATTTGGGCGCATCGGGTGAAATGTTTTGGCTGTTGATTCTTTATTTAAAAGTTAAGCCTTTTAAGTCATGAATTTTCATAAATTCAATCAAACTTTGAAAGACTTAATGAGAGTCAGGTTGGTAAGAAAAGACAACATTTTTCACAATGAAGTCAAATTAGACAATGCAAAAGATCAAGTGGTACCCAAAAAGTAAAATTTGACATAGGATTTTTAGGGTGTGTTGAGTGATCAATGATACCTTGGAACTTGCATGCCTCAATGGCAGGTTTCCTCACTTTCGACAATGGGTTTTTATTATTGACCCTTGACAAGGAGATTCCATCGAGTGTTCAACTTCAGCTCACAAATTCTCACTCGTTGGATTGTACTAGCGTACCTTGGGATTCATTGATATTAATGGTGATTTACCTCGCACTTGTTAATGGTATTCACTAATGATCGGTAATTAAGTGGTATCTACCATGTTCGAATTTAGCACATGTATTCACATCGTTAGATTCGTACTATAGAGAGGTTGAGATGAAAACCCATGTGGCTTTTGTTGAAAATTGCAAAGAAGTATTCCAAACAAGAAAAGGAACATAGACAAATGGAAGAGGGATTGAAAAAATGGAAGTTTCGACATTCTGATAGACTTGGGCATTCCTTGCATAGTTGGCCGACCGTAATGACCCATCATTTGAGGTGAGCACTTGTCAAAGATTCAGTGTCTATGTGACTACAATGAGCTAAGTGACCCCTAACATCAAGGGCAAGTTTCTTCTTGTGAATCAGAACTACGAGGACTATCGATGTCGTGTTGGAATGCTCTTTTAGACGCCATACCTTTTGGAATGTCGTTAAGTATGCATAATTCATTTCATGTTGTGATAATTTCATTTATTCATAGGAAGCATTGCGGATAACAAAAGGTACACTTGATTTGATAGATTTTGAATGAACCCACCAGCTTTGGTCTACGTACTCCTTGGTGTGGAAGGACTCTTATAGGTGGACAAAGATGGTTGTAGAAAATGTGCCAACTAATTGACAAGTTTTCTACAAAAACTATCTCAAAGATATGCCTTTGGCATGATTAAAATTTTTAGAATATATATTTTATAATAGTTCAATGTTTAATTATTGTCTTGTCCATGTTACATATGTTAAGCGTATTTGTAAGTTATAAATGTATTAAAAATTTTAAAAAATATAAATTTATTAAAAATTCTGAAAAATATAAATTCATTAAAAATTCTAAAAAAATATATATGACATGTTTAGTCTATTTAGAAATCATAAATTAAAAATAGTTCAACAATATTTAGTCATCTAGAAATTAAAAATTAAAAAAAAAAAACTATAACATAAATGTATAAATATTTATATTTTTCAAATTATAGTTTTTTTTTTTTTATTTATTATAATATGTAT
>JASDQU010349107.1:0-12186 GCA_032191745.1 Picea mariana
GTGCATGTTCTCCAGATTTGATGGTCGTGAGGGTTATCCTTTCCTCCCAAACAGATCCTATGGCTCCAACACTTCTGGTGTGGAGTTCTCTCTCTGTGGCCATATACCACACTGACTGTAGTTTTATAATACCGCTACACCTCGTGATCTTTGTAACATAACTAGGTGACTCCCTGACACTCAGGAATATTCTAAGGTCTGAAATTAGTCCTCCAGACACAATTTATTCTCAAAACCTTGGTCCAAAGACCACTTATCTGGCCCATCCAGGCTCATCGTTGAAACCATGGCTTTGATACCATTCTGTAACGCTCCCCGACTGTCATCCATCCCACTGGTCGGGCAGATGCTACTATGTGGAACAACATTCTCATACTTATTTATATATAACATGAATTTAAATCAAATGAAACACATTTAACTCAGAGTAAGCACAAGATTACTGCTAACATGCAGATTTAATGGGATTAACAGTAATTCATGATTACAGCGGAATACATGATAAATATAAGCAACACAAACAATCAAAACATAGCATTAAGCATAAGTTGATACTTATCTTTGAAACCCTGTTAATTCCACCAACCACATCCAGGCCTTACATGAACCTCCCAGCCTTAGACCATGCTGCTCATCAAGCTTAGCAGTGGGTCACCCCCGAGATGGGACTAAGCTCCACCCAAGGCAAGGAATCCTAGGCTAGGCTGAGGTTACAGGGAAAACTACACATAATAACTAGAAGGTTTCTTCCCAGGATGCCTTATTACGCCCACTACTCATGGACTCTCATTCCCCACATGCATGTTTCACCCGGGAGTATACACCTTCACAAGAACAGTCCATCGGTGCTTCACCTCCCTCTCTGGGTCTCGACAACAGGCTGAATCAGGAAGTCTCAGAGCTCTATAGTTGGTGCTGGACTCTCTTTGGGAGAAACCTCTTCCCAACAAACTCTCTCACCTAGGAGAGTTGCTCACAGGCCTGACAACCTACCTCTTTCGACAACAATCACCTCCCTCACCTGGAGAGAGATTACACACAGGCTCAGCACGAAATTACACTGGCCAGCAAGCCATACGCAGTCCAACACTGCGTGGCCACAACAGCCCACTAGGAAAAATAGATACAGGCTTCCCAAACATGTGACAGACACATACTTCAACCCAACCAGGCTTAGCAATTAAGACATAGTCTCACAGTTATGGTTTTAGGATTGCACAAGGTGTACAAAGATCCCACACACATGCTTGAGTTGTTCAGACAGAGGATGTACCAGCTTCCCTAGAAATCAACATAGGCCTTTCAGTTTTCAGGGATGCACGAGGGTATTCTTGCAGAGGTCAGATGAGATTCATGTTCAGACGACCGACGGTGGAATGGAGGAGGAACCCCCGTCATGACTCAAATCAGTCATTTTAACTGCATGCGCTTGGGTTGACACTTGTCACCCATGAAGCTGCATGCACTCCATCAGTAGGCATTCCCTTTTGCACATGTTCCCCCTTCCAAGAAGTTAGGATAAAAACATATATTTCACATGACTTTTTGGAATAATATTAAAATATTATTCCTAAGGACTTAAGCCCCTAGGCTCAACACTTAGCCTCTCTTTCCCACCTTCCATCCCCCACTCCCTTACCCACTTTGTGGAAGCTTAGTCCCCCATCACTCATGCATTGTGGTCGGTTTGCACGCGACAATGTTTATATTTTTGTTAATAATGTGTATAGAGACATGTACAAAATCAGGCTCTTGGCCTTCAACACTTATGCTCTCTGGCCTAATAATCACATAAGCCCACCAACTTATATAAACTTGGCTCACCAGCCTATAAAACATAATTACAATTTTATAATGCAATCTTTATACTTCATAAACATGATTTACAATAGGGCTCGGCCTTAGGGACATTACACCTGGCCTCATCTCTATCCAAAAGGTTGATCAGTGCCTCAGACATTCGCTGAAAAGTCCTCATCATACCAACCACATCACCCACTGATACCTTCTCCTACCCAATAACCTGTTCGTCTCCCTGAGGGTTATACCCCTTAGGTGTGGGTGCTACTGGAGGTGCCGCGCCTCCTCCCCTAGCACCCCATCGTCTGCCTCTGCGACGTCCTCTAACCATGATTACCTCCATGAATACAAGTCAACTTAATTAGCAACATCATATCAAATCATATCAACGGAAGTCGTAGTGATCCCAGGTTGCGGGTTGAACACTGCTATGATACCATATGAAACAAACCCAATGTTAAGGACACGACGGAAGCCAAACTTTTTTTTGTTTAAGAATTAAGGGGAAAGAAGGCGACGATGACAAAAGTTTGACCACACCACAGATGACGAATAGAAGCACGCAACCATGAAAACAAGAAACTACGACACCACGCACTGACACAAGGGAAACCGGGAAAAACAGGCACAGAATAACCAGGAGTAATGACTAACCACCCGACGCAACAAGACACACCTAGAAGCTAAGGGGAAACTTCCCCCTTCCCGACATAACGACATTGATGAACAAGACTAGATCCTCGAGGTGCGTGAACCAACGCATGCGCCCAAGTCAACATACGATGCTCAGCCACGCTCACAAGGTAGGCACCGACTCCGACCAAGATATCATTCACCGCTAACTCATAAGGCGCGCCATGATCCCCTCATCAGGGACCATGTCATCCCTAGATGAGAGGTGCATCAACCACCCTGGTGAAAAACAAAAAAGGACAAAGAATCAAGAAAACTCTGACGTGATAGGAACCGAATACTGACTGGGAGACTATTCCTACCCGCACACGAAAGGTCAACGAGACACAAAAGAATGAAGGAAAGGGGTGACACCAACCCACACGACATCGTCCCATGATCCTTCCAATCACCCAGGCTAACCGGTCCATGATTACATTCTAATTTAATATTAAAAAGCGTGTCAAGTGAGTAACCTAAATCATATTTGGGTGATCAACATACCATCAAATTAATCTTAAGTCCAATCATAGTTGGAAAGACATGTAATACATTAACAATTATTACTATATAGCATTTAATCAGCATAACTAGTCATACCACTAAATGATTAGAGGTTAGACATTAAAACGTAAAGGAATAAGACAATATTTTGATTAAACATATATATCATTTAATCACTATAAATGACCATTCCACTAAATGATCACTACTTGAAATGACGGATCAGATGCTATGATTTAAAACTCAATAGAATAACACAGTGATTTAATTGAAGGATATGTAACACTCAATCACTACCATGATTACGCCATTGGCTTGAAATTATAACACTTAATCCAATATATAACATGGAAAATACAATCAAATATGATCAAATCATTTAATCAAAATACATAATCATTTAATCAGATGTAATACACAGACACGTTGCATTAGAGAAGGTCGTTGTGAATTTTAAGGATATAAATTTGTTTGTCATCAAATGCAATTAGTGACTACCATTCATTAATATTGCAGACACCATAAATACCCTTATTCCCACTTAACCGGGAATCCACAACACAGGCAGAATAAAATATTTAGATTTCACTCCAAGGGCATTTGGCTGGAAGCGAATTCGACGCATTTAAAAGCATAAAAAATAAAAACAAAAACAACAGTCATCTAAAAAGGCAATTCTTAAAAGGCAACTTGTGGTCATTAACATTAAAACACAATCGACTTTAATGGCATTTCCAGGTAATGAAATCTATACAACAGTGAAGAATTAAAGTCTGTGTACAGTTGTTATCGGACTAATCGATAGGTGCGGACACTAACAAATCTCCCTAGATCCACTTGGATCTAGAACAAAAAAGGACAGGACATGACTTTTTCCCTAAGTTATGACCATCGAATTAGCTAGTAGGAAGAAACAAGTAACATACCTTTGTATCGCTTCCTAGGGTCTCTATTGCTCCCGCTTCGCTCCGGCGTTCTCATGAGGTCAATACCAAGACAACACAAACCAACCAAAGTGAAGATAGAAAAATATATTCAATCGTCAACTTATGTGTATGATCAAGGAATTACACAATAAAGTAAGAATAACTTTATGGGAAAAGGACATGCCATTGTATCATATTAATCAAAAGTAGAAGATACAACCTGATCTCCTTGATGTCACAAGCTTCCTTTCGGTGGCTCTTGGTTCCAACACACACATTTGCTTGATCCTTGTATGAAGAAGATCCAATTCCTCTTGATAGACTTGCTAGAGTCTCCAAGCTCCTGTTCAGGCTAGGTCCTTCACACAATTCCTTCACCAATTCTCCAATTAATCTTGCTTAACCTTTTCCATGAGAATCCCATCAATATATAGGAGAGGATGAGATGGCTACTTGGATAAGAATGATCCCAAAATATCAGGGAAACCAGTAAAAAGATAACCATTCGAATGCCAACCCATTCTCTAGAAGATTCCCTTCTAGAACCATCGAGACTTCATCCTTTTCCAAGCTTGAGAAAAAATTTTCACCCTAGATATGTAGCACAGTGCGAGAAGTTCGCACCCTAGCTGAAGGCAGCCTGTGAGAATGGGTCATTCTCGCACCTTAGGATATAAGCAACCTGCGAACTCTCTTCAAAAATATGTTTTCTGGGAAAAGATGAATGTCACTTTTCTTAGAAGAAAGTTCTTATTAGGAGCCTGAGTACACCATCATCAATACACCATCAAGATGTCCAAAATCATGGGTAACAGAATGCCCCCCAAAGCATGAGGCTGTAATCAGTGATAGCCGAAATACTTTGTAAACTACACGTGTGTGTTGGAAACCAGGAGTGCACCTAATCGGAAACCTGCAAACAACCAAGCATCTGCAGCATATCATATATATTAATTTTGAGGTAGGCATTCCCATACTCAGATCACAGATGGATGACATTACAAGCATAGTTCATGGCCACCAATCATACACTGTGGATCCACGTTGTCAAAATATAGCATAGCCACCAGGAATACACTATGGATCTATGCAAGAAAATTAAAATTGAGACAACATAGCCATGAGACATACAAAGTGGATCTATGTGTCGTATATTATACATATTCCATCGCAATCCGGACAAAGAGATAATATCCAGGGTCTTCAATCCTGTCACCCAAAAATACGAATCTAACCATGTGATTACATGTGTTGAAGTTGAACATGGTAGAAACCACTTGATTACCGGTCATTCATGAAACCGTTAACAAGTGTGAGGGAAATTACCATTGATGTCAATGACTCCCAAGGTACACTAGTACAATCCTTTGAATGTGAATGAATGAGTTGAGGTCGAACATCCAACGGAATATTTCGATCAGGGGTCAATGATGTAAACCCACTGTCGAAAGCGAGGAAACCTGCCATTGAGGCATTCAAGTTCCAAGGTACCAAAGAATTTCTAAGTCTTGTTTCCGGATAATGAGTTGAAGTCGACGGAACAAAACTCATCACAGGAGGGCCTTGATTTATCCCCCATCAATGACACAAAATGAGTAACAGATTTTGAAGGTGAAACAGAGTATGATGTAAGTTGGACTGGACACAGGGAAGGCCAACATGAAGAGAATGGACAACTGCAGATGGTCGACTCAATAGAGGTTTCAGATGAACTTCTCTTGAACATATGAATGACACAACCAATGATTTGGTAGCATTGACTCAGAGACGACACAGAGTATGACCTTGTAGCAAATCGAATGAGAGACAAATGGATTTCCAAAACTGGTTTCAAACAATGAATAGGGGGGTGTCATGTTCAAGAGAGACACTTACTGTCAATTAATATGGATACGAGAACACATCCCTTTTCCAAATTTTCCCCCACCATTTCTGGCGAGTACCTCTTTATTTTTACGCAAGCTTGAGGAGGATAACATATTCTTGTTGATATAAGCTCATCCTTTAAATGAGTCCTTTGGAGTATGTTTAACGAACCTTAGGAAGGAGTGGTTCGGTCCCATTACAGATATGTTGATGTTTGTTTAATGAGTCCAAAGATAGAAAACTCGAAGGTTTTTCATGATTATGGAGTCTGGAAAAACACTTAAAAGATAACTCTCTCAGTTCCTTTTTCGTAAAATAGTCTAATGAGACCAAAAAAGAGATAAATTATCACCCAACAGATGCTTTCTTCAAATACTTTAACGAGCGTGAAAATAGCAAGGTCACTCAGCAATCTTTTCATGTTTAGAGAGTCTGAAAAGAGCTTAAAGGAGACTCCAGGGGGGTTCCTTTTTCGTATATCCTTGTTGAGCCCAAAAAAGTGATAAAAGTGTGCTCGATCGCGTTCTCATGTATTTTCGAGCATGGGAACGGACAAAGACTAAGCTCGAGGTTTTGTACAAAAACCATAAAAAATAATCAAAACATGTGATGAAAAAGAAAAATATATCTGCATCCCTGTGCATGAACATCGAAGTCATTACGCCTGCAAAAGTCGTACTCAAAAAGGAATTAGGCATTAGGTTTTAATAAATAAACTATTATAAAATCCAATAACATGGTAAAAGTAAATATAAAAGGGGTAAAAACTCTTTTTACCATAATCATTTTAACTTTACCAATATTTGATCCCAAAAACCCCTCTTTTACCCTTGAACTTCGGCGTTTGATTGCAGAAGTTACGAGCATCCATTCGACGAACCGTCTGCGGCAGTGAGGTAAGCTCCTTGTCCTCTACCTTTTGATGGTTTTATTTTTCATTTTCATTGGAAAAAAACACAGTTTTGAGTTTGTTTTGGGGGATAAAGTCGTGCTCAGCCATTCTCATAGGCCAACCACACGGGACCTGCGAGAATGGGTCATTCTCGCAGGTGACCCCAAAGGGACCTGCGAGAACCTCGTACTGTGCCTAAAGGGCACCTGCGAAAACTGCAAAGTGTAAAAAAATTTAAAGTTTTTCTCAATGAAAATATATCAAGTATTGAATAGAGTTACTAATCTTCTTCTTATGCTTCTTATGCAGGTATTTGTCCATCACCATGGTTCTGGAATGGTGTGAAAGGGAGCACGAAGAAGATGATTCCATTGCCAAAATCATCCGACCACCGTTGTCGCTTTACGAGACTGTGGTCTTCTAAAATTATTTTGTATCCCAGGAATGAGGGCCCAAGTCAGGTTATTGGATTACCTTGTGCATATGTGGGATCCCGATCAGCAAGTATTCCATGTAGGGGTCCACACATTGTCCTTGGATATTGAGGACATTTACTTCTTGAAAGGACTGTCACGGCGTGGGTACCACGCAAGCCTGACTGGTAGCAGAGGTGGTGGGCTGCCCATGAGTGAGTATTATCGCTTGCACTGTGTTCCAGAGGCAGAGAGGAGCAAAGGAAAATTTTCCATAGAGTGTACTGAGCCTCGGGTTTTTAAATGGGCATACACAGTGCTTCATAGCATGAAGAGGTAGTTGACCAAATGCAGGTGAGGCGACCTAAAGAAATTTGGGTACAGGTCTTTGTTAGTGTCCTTATTTCTCGAGAGGGTTCCCTTGCTGAGGCTGCAGGTTGAGTGGGATTTACCGGCTCCAACAGATCCAAGAATGATGAGATGGTGTCAGCTCATGGCCCGGCATGTAGCTGGACCAATTATCAAATGTAATGATACCTTCATCGACTGGTTGTGACCACAAATGTTGATGGTCAATGATTATTATTATGCCGGGTTGGATTTCCGAGGAGATCCAGATTTGATTTTGCCCAAGGGTGCTTAGTGGGGGGAACTTGGTAAGAAGTACATGATTTTTTTCTTTTTAAATGTTTTTGTGAATTTTATCACATGCAAATGTTTTTTGATGTTCTTCCAAGGTCTAAATACAAAATTCTTTTTTGATGACACAGATGTGGGACCTTACCGACCTCCTGGTACTTCTCCTATTCAGTGACGAGGAGAGGTGGCACCAGTGCCACGATGGGATGCTGAAGATTATGAAGCGGTGGAACAAAACCTAGAGGGTTTGACAGCAGATATTCCGGACATGCCCCTTGGAGAGGTTCTACAATGTTATCAACGTCATATTGTAGGAGTGTCAGAGTCCATTGGCTGACTACTTCATAGGGTTTCCCGGGCAGTCGTGTGTTACCGTGAACGTCATCCATGACATCACTTTGTAGAATCCATAAGCTTCAAATTTTGAAATTTTGGTCCTCAGACAGAACTTTTTTGTAAAAAATATTTTGATCGTTATATATACATACGACTTCTACCGGTTTATCTTGTGTTGTGTGAAAATTGATG
Organism: Picea mariana; assembly: GCA_032191745.1. Lineage (NCBI taxonomy): Eukaryota > Viridiplantae > Streptophyta > Pinopsida > Pinales > Pinaceae > Picea > Picea mariana. The sequence continues at coordinate 8,241 of JASDQU010349107.1, forward strand.
TGATTGATTTATAAATGATCCAAATGTCTGTCTAATACATAGTTAGCCAATGCATCAATTAATGTATTTAGATGTCTAGGAATATGTTGATATTCAATATAATCAAAGTAACGTTCCAAGAGGCGAATTCGCAAATACACCCGTAACAAAGTAGGATTTTGAATAGTATAGACATTACCTAACTATAGTACTACAAGTTGCGAATTGAGTCGCACAACCAAATGATGGATTCTGAGCGAGATAGAATCAATCAACATTTCGATAACGGCGCTATACTCTGCAATATTGTTGGTCACACAGTCGAGACACACACCTCGTAAGGAGACAAGTTTGTTTGTAGGGGCGTAAATTTCCCATGCAGTGGAAGCAAGGTTCTGAGTACTACGGCTAGTTCCATCAGCGAAGCCAATGTAGGGTAGCGAAGACTCCAACATCTGGAAATCAAACACAACGTCACATAAGGGAAGAGACCAGATAACGACAAAAGCAAGCTACAGTAACACACAAGAAGTATGATACAATAAAAATACAGGTACTTGTGCACATGTGATCTTATGCATAGTACTTCTTTAAGTACAACCCATTTCTGGGTTCACTTAAAGGGATACCATCGTAATCTACTAACTCATAAGCCCCTTTTTCCAAAACTCGTCTAACAATGTAAGGACCTCGCCACATGGCTTTCAATTTTCTAGCTCCTAGCATATCTCGATCTTGTTCATAGAGGAGAACGAGATCTCCTTCGAAGAAAACGCGAGGCTTGACATGTTTGTTGTATTGGGCCTTGACACATTTTTTCTGAGCTTCTATGACTAGGGTAGCATTGCGTCAAGTTTTGTCTAATCGCATAAGATACAATAGACATTCTTCCTCAGCGGAAGTGTTTGGTAGGAGTTCAACATCTAGTTTTAAAGACGATATCTCGCATTCAATCGGGAGAATGGCTTCCAAACCATAGACTAACCGGAAAGGTGTAAACCCAGTAGCGGACTTGATGGATGTCTCGTAAGCCCACAATGTCGAAAACAACATTGTGTGCCAACTTGTTTTGTGAATCCCTATCATTCGTCAGAGCATAGTTATGAGAACTTTGTTAATTTCTTCGACTTGGCTGTTGGCTTGTGGGTAATAGGGCGTTCAGTTTTCATGGCGAAGACCCAACTTTTCAGTAAGTTCAGACATCATGAAGTTTTGAAAATGGCTACCGTGATCAGTGATGATAGCCTGGGGAACACCAAAACGAGCTATGATGTGATTAAAAATGAATAATGTTGCAGTCTTTCCAGTGTTGTCAAATGTTGGCATCGCCTCGGCCCATTTCTTAAAGTAATCTATGGCTACAATAATGTATCCATGCCCCCCGGTCGAGTGGGGGTGACATGTCATGAAATCAATGCCCCATTTCGCAAAGGGACCAACGGAGACCACAGGGTGAAGAGGAGCGGGATGTGACCGTATCTTATGATTATAGGTCTGGAAAGCATGGCATTTTTGAACGATGATTATGCAGTCTTTAAATAAAGAAGGCCAAAACTACCCTACTCGTAAGATCTTATGGGCAGTAGCATACCCAAACATATGACCACCATAGGCTCCAGAATGGCAGTCATTCAGAGCTTTCTCATCTTCATCAAACGTTAGGCAGTGTCGAAAAATGGAGTCAATCCCCCAACGATAAAGAGTATCCTCGAGGATAATATATTGACGGGCTTGGTAGCGTATTCGATGTCAGTCAGTACTAGACAAAGTTGGCCAGAAAGTATGGGTTTGGATATATATGATGATATCACCATACCAAAGATCATCAGAGCTGATGAGGAAAAGGGATTCATTGGGTAATGAATCAGCTACTACATTTTTCGTTTCAAAAGAGGGAAAGTCGCATATCAACTCAGCAAACACTAAGGACTTATTGGACTTGGCATGTTCAAATTCCAAGTCAAAATCCTGGAGTATCACGATCCATTTGGAGTATTTTCCCCCTAGCAATTGACGTGTGAGAATGTGTTGCATAGGGTTGCAGTTAGAAATCACTATAGTCTTGCGAGAGAGGATATAGTGCCGGAAGCATTGGACGGCTTGAACGGCTACCAAGGCTAGTTTCTCGACATGTAAATACTTGGTTTCGGTAGGCATTAGACTTCGACTCAAGTAATAGATAACATGTTCGTCATTAGCATCATCCTCTTGGATGAGAACCATACCAATGGTGTAATCTGAGGCGGCAAGGTAGAGGAAATAATCATGACTGTAATCGGGGGGAAAGAGAAGTAGAGAACGTGTTAGGCATAATTTCAAAGCTTCGAAAGCGTTGTTTGTGATGGTATCCCAGACGAACTCAGACCCCTTTTTTAGGAGCCGTGTAAATCCACGAGTTATCTCGGCGTAATTTGGGATAAAACGACGAAGAAAGTTTGCTTTCCCCTACAAACTTTGTAACTGGCGAAGTGTAGAAGGAGGAGGGAGATTAAGGATCGCCTCAACCTTTAAAGGATCTACCCTAATCCCTTGACATGAAACAATAAATCCTAGAAGTCGGCTGGATTCCACGCAGAAAACACACTTATGAGGATTCAAACGTATACGGTAAAACTGACAGTGGACGAAAATGGCTCGGAGGTGGGTTGGATGATTGACTCAGTGCATTGAGTGAGTGGGTAAATCATCCAGATATGGTTGCATGATTTTCTTGATATCATGGAAAGCATAAGACATAGCACGTTGAAAAGTTGCGCCAGCATTATTGAGACCAAAGGGGAGTTTCCTCTAGGCAAAAGTACCCCAAGGACAAATAAAAGCAGTCTTATGTTGATCCTTGGGAACAATGTTGATTTGATTATACCCAGAGAAACCATCCATCAGAGAGAAGATTTTACTTCCGGCGCAATCGTCAACAATCTGATCGACGAAGGGGGTAGGAAAGTTGTCTTTGGGACAAGCTTTGTTGATATCCCTATAATCAATGCATACACGAATTGTGCCTTATTTCTTGTCGATCGGGACAAGATTGGAAATCCATTCAGTGAGGGCCACCGAGTAAATAAATCCGTCTTTAAGAAGTTTCTCAACTTCGATCTTGATAGCAGTCGCTTTACGTGGGTGAACGTGACGAAGGCGTTGCTAGACGGGTTTAGCTCGGGGTATGTCTTGATCTCATGTATCACAATGTCGGGGTCGATATCGGGCATTTCTTCGTAGCTCCAGGAAAATATGTCACGAAACTCTTTGAAAAGGGACGTGTAGGTGACGATTTCGTCAGGGGAACACGAAGCTCCGATATGGACATTTTCGACAATTCCAGGTTTGATGGATATGTCGAGGGGAATAATAGGCGAGATATTGCTTAAGTTCCCTTCGAAAAACACATCGTGTGTGGACTCGGGAATGATTGAGATGATGACAACGGTCGACAGGGTCGAGATCCGTTAGTAGTTCTCAATGGTATGTTTCTCTAGAAAGAGGATGGAACGATGATGACCATCGTCCCAAGGGGTGTCCTCCATGACAGACATGATCATCTCGTCTATGGGAAAAATGACACAGAAGGGATCTAGAGATAACTCACCAAGAGAGGGGGTAGAAGGGGTTTCCGATTGAATGGCCTGATAGGCAGATTTGACCGGACTTAACAACATTTTATCATCATAACTAAGATGATCTCCAGGGTTAGGTACTATCCATGGGTCATGAGACGCAAGAATTTTGTGAATCGAGGTGGAGATCATATTGATTGAAGCAACAGATGAGCGTGGAACATCGGGTGGTGGAATGGGGAAAGTACCCATTAACGAAGAGTCTTTTAGAAGGCCTACACCGACGTTCTCATAACCCAGTGGGGTTTTTGTTGGATCATGTTGTCATTGATGCCAATGGTTTGATTGATTGATGTCATTGATTGATGTCAAGTGATTGATTGATGTCAAAGGATTGATTGATTGATGATTGA
>JASDQU010349109.1:0-11688 GCA_032191745.1 Picea mariana
TGTATTTGTAAAATGTATTTCAATTTCTTACTTTGTATGTGTAATTGTTAGCAGCTAGATGGTTGATGCTTGAATGATTATTCATTAATGTACCACGTAAGATTCATGGAATGATGGATAATATGGAATTTAGATGTCATTTCATATATTGGAAGTATCACAAACATACATGTTTCATAAATTTTGCATCTAGTTTGGCATTCTACATGTTTTCTTTTGAATATATATATATATATATATATATATATATATATATATGCTCCGGAGATGCTTCGCTCCTGACCATTTTTTGAAAAATGCGCTCCCATGCTCCTGCTCCCGCTTCGCTCCCGACCATTTTTTGAAAAATGCGCTCCCACGCTCCCGCTCCCGCTTCGTTCCCACGCTCTGGCAACACTGGTTTCAACACTCCATTGCATGCTTTGAATCCAAAATTTTATGAAGAAGACCTCATTGCCCAAAGTAATGGGAAGAGGAAGGTCTCACAGAAGGACAGGGAGGTGGCTAATGGAGTGAAGAAAGCCTTCCAGAGGTGTTTCTAGCTTCTATACAAACCATCGTGAGGGAATAATTTGCTTGTTTTGTTGTTGGATAGGAAATTTTTTCAGACATATCATCTTTGGATGAGAGGACCATGGAGTCTGGACCTAGTTAAGTGGTGGACTTGTCATGGGGCAAATGGTGTATATTTGCAAAACCTTGCCACTTGTATTGTCTCACAAGTGGCAAGATTTTCATTAGTAGAAAGGAATTGTAGCACCTATGGTTTCATTCATTCCGTGAAGTACAACAGGTTGGGGTTGCAGAAAGTTGAGGATCTTGTTTATGTGCATTCGAACCTACACCTTGTGTCTCATAGGGATGAAGAATATACAAGTCCCCTCATAAACACTGGGATGTGGATCCAAAAGCCTCAGACTTGGAACTATCTACTATCTCTTGCTACTCTCAATATTGATGATGATGCAAGTGGAAGTGGACTTCCCTCTTCTTCTAATCCACATTTCAGTTTTGCTGAACAAGCATCTTGTTCTATTTTTGTTGATGATGATGAAGATGAGATGCATATGTATTAGGCTTTAGCTCATGTTATATTTCACATATAGTCTCATATATAAAGGTTGATTTTGGATGTATATCCTCTTCTACAATGCTACTTTTGAATTTTGCATAATGTAATCATCTATGAGAGTTAATATAGACATCGGTTTCCTTTTAAAATGTCATTAATGTGTTATTTTAAAAAAACTATATGTGTGTGTGTTTATATGTTGTGTCTCCCTTGACATACCCGTTTTTGGGGGGTCACATTTCTAGGTGTTCCTGTTTTCGAAACCTGTACCCATTTCCAAGTTTTATGCAACTTAGATTTTCAACTTTCTTTCTTATGATTTTCAGCTTTGTTCATATTTTCTGATTTCACTTTCGGTTTCAGATTTTTCATTTTCTTCATTACAATTTCCACCTCATGTCTTCAAGGAGTGTTCTCACTCTCTTGTCGAAATACCTTGAGAGGATAAAAAGGCCCAAGGGTGGAGGGAGAACAACAAAAATTCAGTGCTCACTTTGTCCTGCCCATTGGAAAAGTAGCTATACAAGGGTTAGAGCCCATTTAATGAAAACTCCAAACAAGGGAGTTGGATTTTGTGAAGGGCTAGCTAGTAAAGTGCTTGAAGCGCAAAGGGAGCGAGAACAGGTTGAAGGTTGAGCACCCAAGACTAAATCCCCATGCTTTCATGATGACTCCAATCTATTCGATGCTAAATATTTCAATGATGAACATGTTCTTTCAAAGTCTTCCAAAAATATTCAAAGTTCACAATGTAAGAGAGCTAGAGGTTACACCCGACTATCCTCAAGCATTGCCATATCCTAGTGAAGGTGGGATGAACTAGAGAGCAATCTCCAAACAAGCCAATGAACCGTGCCCTGAAGTAAAACTGAATACTAATCCTTAGACTTTATGTCAGTATTAGTTGCATTATGGAAGGTTTTGTTTGTAAGTATTTTTTTATAAATATAAGACATATTTTTCAATTAAAGAGAGCCATAGATGGGACATATAATCTTTTTGAAATGTTTGATGTGAAGGATGAGGAGGGTCTTGATCTTGCCATAGCAAGATTTTTTCTTGCACATGGCATCCCTTTCAGTGTAGCTCGTTCACCATGTTTTGAACAAATGGGTTGTTCCATTAATGATGAACCAACAAACCATAAGCTAATTTGTTATAAGAAGCTTCAAAAAGTGTCGGTTTACAAGGAGAAAGCTTGCCTTGAGAAGGTGATGACACCATTGAAGGTGTTATGGAGTGTGGATGGTTGTTCCATTGTGATGGATTGCCGAAATTGTCCATTGCTGAACATTGTTGTATCTTTTGATTTAGAGCCTAGTTTTTAGAGGCAATCAATTGCTCTAGTCAAGAGAAGAACACAAGTTGCTTGAAGGACTAATTATTCTACGGCTTTGCAGAGGTGGCCCATTGGATGTTTTCCAAGTTATCACAGATGCAACTCTTGTGATCTGAGAGCAGGTGCAAATGGTTGCATGCGGACCTGTGTGTACCAACCTATGAATGGGGTGTGCAACGCCCTCGCTTGGCCGTACAATCTTCTTAGCAATTCATGCTACAAGTTCCTGTTGTGCGTGCCTAGCTCTATACTGCATGCACACATTTCAGCAGTTTGTGTGCACATCTCTTAGCTACTTGTGCATGCATACCTTAGTGGCCTACTTGTGTGGCCTTTTGCATTCCCTACGTTTGTCCTTAGCGTAGAATGCCAACATTCACAAGAATGTGTACAATCACCCACAACCATTATGGAAGTCTAATTATTTCTATAACCAAGTCTTGAGGCTCTTGTATAAATAATTGTGCATACATTTTGTTACCCTCTTGGATCTTTTAGTCATCTAGAACATAGGATTCTACCTGACAGTTCTCCTCAAAACTATGGCATACGAGATTTCTCAATATCCCAATCCTTGTTGGTTGTATTGCTATACATTTTCCCCAATTTGATATTTAATGGAAAAGATTTCTTATTCTACGTTTCTGTCCCAATTGTGAATGTTATGTAACTTGATAGCACAACTAGATTTTGCATATTCATAGTTGTTTTATAACTTTGAGATCGCTAGGGTTTGGGGTTGTCCTCCACATTACACATCTAGGGGATCTTTGGTGTATATCACTCTATTTGCAAAGCAACAGGGTTGATGGTCCAAAAAGTATATAAACATCTTTTTTGGACCCCATATTTTATGCATTTGTTGCATAACGCACAAGACATTGACAAAATTGATTGGGATTGCCACATTGATTGAAAATGGGTACAAAATTCAGATGTTTATATGTAACCACCACTTGTCACAATCCATATACTAGAAGTTTTCTAGAGTGGAGATGTTGAAACCAACTGATACTAGATTCACAACATACTACATTCTTCTTCAATGACTATGGGTGGTGAAGGGGGCTTCGTCTACTATAGTTGTTAGTGACGTGGAAATTGTGAAGGAAATCTTCACCAGACACAACCATTGAGGTGAGGCATATAATTTTGGATGATGGTTTTGTGAAAATTCCACAGCCTAGATGACTAATGTCTTTATGATCTCAAGTAAATTGCTTCATCTAATTAATGCAGAAATTAAATTCAGACCATAGCATCAATCACACAATAGTTGGAAATTAAATAGCTGAAGCATAAAATAGTTTCACACATACACAAGCAATTTCACCTTCAAAATCAGGTTTTCATTCCTTCGAAAAACTTACAAGGAAATCTCCACAGTCTACTAAAAAACTAACAGCTGCACGGTCCATAAAATTGCCTTGAAGTGATCGGTATGACTTGCTGTACGGACTGTACAACCTACTGTATGGACTGTACAACATGGGTGTACGGATTGTATGACCTTTCCGTATGACTATATGGATATGTCCATACGATTGTATGGAACTGTTTTGTACGACTTTACGGATCCGTACTGTACGAACCTGCTTGCTGTACGGATTTGCCTCTACCGAAATCCTTACTCTCTCTCTCTCGGTCGTTCAACCTTCTCAACTGTTCAACTGTGTCTAAACTTTCTATCTTGACCTATCTTTATACTTTTAGCTGAGACCAAAACTATAATCTATTTTTGAGATTACTCCTAGTCTAAATCATGCATGCATGAAATACACTTTTTAGACTCAGCAGCTAAATATAAGACTTTTCACTTTTTTTACTAAAGTGAATTACAAAATAGAATTACTTCTTGAAAATAGAAAATATCTTGAACTACTTCTCGCATGTTCACACTGAACTTGTGTGGAAGTTCCTATCTGAGCTATATTTCTCAACACTCCCTCTAAGCGAGGAAGGAATTCTGCACCAAGTTTGTCCCTGAATGCCTCAAACTTCCCTTCTGCCAAGGGCTTGGTCAGAATATCATCTACTTGCTGATCTATGGGAATACACTGGAGCTTCATTGCTCCCTTCTGAATCCTGTCTCGCATGAAGTGATATCTGATCTCTATGTGCTTGGACTTGTCATGAAACATTGGATTCTCAGAGTTTGATACAACTTCGATTTTCACAGTAAATGATTGTAGTTTCCAACTTTTGATCAAACAATCCTGCAAGTAACTTGTGAAACCAGATGGCCTCACAAGGTTCACAACTAGCAATACTGGCTGCGATGTACTATACCTTTGCTGAGTTTAGTGTTGCAAAAGTTTGCTTCTTGCTGAACTAGGATATCATCTCTAATCCCAAGCTAAAGCAACACCCTAAGGTGCTCTTCCTATCTGCTGCATTGCCTGCCCAATCTGAGTTTGAATACCCTTGCATCTTCACTTCACCATCTCCAAGATATCTCAGACCATACTCCATTATGCCCCCCAAATACCTGAGCACATGTTTTTGTTGATATTATGGTAGCTGCGGGAGGTATTTACCTCCACGTGTAAACCTGACGAGAATAGAATATTCTGGGAAGCAAGAAGAAACCCTAATTAATTGGTTAATAACCCTAGAAGACAAGTCCGCTCAAGATAATGACTTGTATTAGGTTATTAGCCTCCAAGAGAAGAAGTCGGCTAAAGGAAATATTATATACTAAAGAATTAGTACCCAGAATGAGAAGTCAACCCAGGCAGTTTGCCAGAATTAGTATAAATACAGGAGGCTAGTCTTCATTCTGGACAGTATTCTCAGAACTGCAGAAGCAACACTTGTGCGCACTGCAGTTGGCCAGTTTGTGCGCAAGTTTGGAGGAGAGCTGCTGTTGCAGCTACTGCAACTAGCATATTTCGGTTTTGGCTTGGACTCTCTCTTGGTTATGGTTTGGACTCTCTGATCAGCTCTTGTTATTTTTTCTTGGTGCGCTATCCTTGGAGAAAGGTGCACCACCTTTGTTTGGCTATCTAGCCTAGGGTTTGCTTCCAGAATGATTCTCTGTCAAGGTTAAGGTGCTTGGGGGTGGCTTCGGCCTATGGTTGGGTGACAATATAGCTATATTGTCTATGGTTAAACGGGCACATCCATTATATTCTAACAGGTTATGGGCCCACACTATCTTCGGACAGTCTAACCGCTGGAAGATAGATTGGGAGGATTTGCTCAGTTGCAGTTGCAGTTGCAACTAGTTTTTGCTGCAACAACGAAACCCTAACCCTCTTGTTGAGGCACCTTAAGTGAAGGGATTGACCTAATTTCTAGATAGACTAGCGCGCCCTAGCCTAGCGCATCTCCTAGTACTCTCAGCAAGCTAAGACGTCAAGTTTGAATTTTTGGTCAAATCTAAGGTTGACCAAGTCAAAGCAGACATGACTTACTCTATAAAGTCAGAAAACAAGTTAGAAGGGGCTTCTAACTTCAGAGCGTGGAAGACAAGGATTGACCTCATCCTGGCCAAGAATAAAGTGCTGGAGATCGTGAAAGGAAAGATCGTGGAACCAGAGTTTGAAGAAGGAAAAGAGAAGGAATCGCAGAACGTTGCAGTTATGGAGAAGTTCAAAGACAATGACATCAATGCCATGAGTATCATAGTGGATTCTATAAAATACCACTTGATACCCTACATCTCCCATCTTGATTCGTCTAAGAAGATGTATGATGCCCTAACAAACCTCTTCTCAGTCAGAAACATTGGACAAGAAATGAGTCTGAAGAATGAGCTCCGTGACATGAAGATGAATGATGATGACAGCATAACATCATACTTTGTGAGAATCTCTCAGTTAAGAGATCAACTACAAGCTATTGAAGAAATATTTTCAAAGAAGGAATTGGTAACAAAAGAGAAACCCCAAAAGAAATACGATGATCAAGCTTTCATAGCAAGGTTCAATAATTTCAGGAATAAAAGGAAGTTTGGCACCAGGAAGAGGTCGAATCAAAAGAAAGATATGTCATAAATACAATGCTTCAACTGTCAAAAATATGGTCACTACAAGAATCATTGTCCTGAGCTAAAGAAAAGGAAGGAGACACACGAAGCATCTGTTGCCGAAGAAAAGGAACCTTCAAAGAAGACTAAGCAGGATGAAACAAACTTCTTCTTCTAAGACAAGGTAACAATACTCCTCATAGTTCTTGTACATACCATGTTTTCTGTACATATCTTGCAATCTATTTCCTAGAAGATAATATGCTCCAAGAGAAACTATACCTATGGAAGAACAACAAGATAAGGATTACTATCACTATGACTACAAGTCAGACAATACACATGAGAGGGTGAAGTACATCAACAACCCCTGGTAACAATTCATGTGGAAGTTATTACATAAGTAACAGATGCAAGATAAGCCAAAATTAGAATCCAACTTAAAGAAACCTAGAAGAAGTAAAAACAGAAAGAAGTCAACAATCAAGAGGAAATTGGAAAATGACTTATGACACCTTGCAGAAGGCAATAAGGATGCAGACGGAAGCGTGGACTCTCCTAGATGGAGGGAGCCAATTATATATTTCCAAAAGAAGAGCATGCATTCATGCATGAAGCAAGGATTAGGAGGGAGCTAATCCTAAATTATATGATCCATGGAAGATGATGAAGTATCTATCCATGGTAGCAACCATGAAAAGCAACACGTGTTTAGTTTGACTTTAGAAGAAGCCTTAAAGTATCCGTGGTTGTCCATCCACATCCATGATCCTATGATGAAAGAAAAAGTTGGAATCTTCAGGGCATGGAATCTATAGAGAACTCCATGGACCCAAGAGGTAAAGAGAAACATGAGGAAGAACATGAAGATTCCAAGAAAGAAAGAAAGGCCAGAACAACCAGTCATTGTATCGAGAATCACAAGACTGCCAGCCTGATATGAATTCACTAAAAGCAATCAAGTAGAGGAACTGAAAGTTGTGATGAAGAACAGTGTATGGAAGATTTATGAATGTAAACATTGCGAGATCCAAACATAGAGGTTCTCCTAGATGGAGGGAGAAGACTATGATGATTGCTTGTTCTAGTAAACCAGACATACCTCTACATGAGCCATTATATCGTTCGCAATATCCATGGGTTGGAGTTTACATCAGATGAATGCAAAGACTGCTAGCCAGAGTAATTGAACAAAGAAGCTTATCTAGAGCAACCTCAAGGTTTTAAGGTATACCAGAAAGAGACCCTTGTATGTAGATGAAAGAAGACAACTTGGTAAAGAACCTCCAATGCACAACAAAAGCATGGTGAAAAACTTTCTATAACAAAGATATTGTATCAGAATGGTTACTCAGAAGCTCAGGATGATGGATTGTCAATCCATGACAAACTCTCATGATGGAAGAAGAAGTACCACTTGGATATGTTCCAGTTTGACCCTTGCCACGATATTATGAACTAGCAGGAAACAAAAGATGAATCCAACAATGATATACTATATTGATCAGAGCTATATGAAGCCTTCAGAAAACCAGTGTTCCAGAAAGACCGAAGTACATTGAGATCAAGCATTACATTCTTCGTGATGAAGTCCAGAAAAGAGAAAGTGGTTCTCCAATATATATCTCCACAGATAGGCAGATAAGCAGACATTTTGGTAAAGCCTCTGTCCAAGATGAAAGAGTTTTGCGTACTCAAGCTGGAGCTTGTGGAGGCGAATTCCTTATTGAAAAAGGAAGAGATGACTCCCAGGTTGGGAGGGAGCATTGACGTGTTATTGATTTATGGACAGTCATTTTTCAGTTCGAAAAATGGTCTAGGATGAGCAGTTCCTTTCCAGTTCGGAAAGTGGTTTGAGATTTTTGATGGATAGACATTTTCCAGTTTGGAAAATGGTCCAGATCGAACAGTCATTTTCGTAATGAAAATGGTTCGATGGGTTGTTGATGTACCATAGACAACGATTCCCCTTATGGACAGTGTGGGGGAATGGTCTATGACAGTCTCTCTTCTTGACAGTCACTCTCAGTAGTGGTCAAGAAGATTGGTCTGCCTCGCTGGACAGTCATTCTTTCGAAGCTCACAGTTGTGAGCAGTTTCGAAGAATGGTCTGTTTTGGAGGTTGGTGCAGGACAGTCATTCCCTAGGGCAGATTCATTCTCTCCAGGTTTCACTTTGTTTAGTGCCGGAGGAATGGCCTAGATAGGTGAATGGTCCAGGTTCAACAATCAGGGACATGCATTCCCTAGGGAAGACTCATTCTCTCCAGGTTGCACTTTGTTTAGTGCCGGAGGAATGGCCTAGATAGGTGAATGGTCCAGGCTCAGAAATCGGGACAGTTATTCTTCCTTGCTTGAGAAGAATAGTCCAGATAGCTCATTGTTGATGTTTTACCTTCTAAGGGCAGATGCTCTTCCAGATCTCACAGATGTGAGTGGAAGAATGACCCAGATGATTCAGTTTATATTAGAACAATGTTTTTCTGTGCAGGTTGATATCAAATGATATGATTGTTATGGAGACTGTATGTCTCTCGACAGTAGATGTATGTTACTGTGGTGGATGTGTTCCATTGATTGTGACTATATGTCACTGATCAAGTATCTGTGTGCTACTTGGTGTGGTAGTGTACCACTAGATTGTAGTTGTGTACTACTATGGATAGACACAGTTGTGTTCTATCGAATGACATTGTTCTGATTGCCTTGAAGACTATCAGTAGTGTTGGAAATGATTATCAGCTAGATGGATGATCAATGGACAGAGATTCCCCAGACAGGAAAATGCTCCAAGACATTTATTCTTCTAGGACATATGTCCGGATTAGAAGAATGGTTCTTGTGTCACTCTGTGGAGTGAGTGAATTATCTAGCATCGTGTCTGATTACTCAGACGGAGTATGGTTTTGAGAGATGATGCAGTTGATGACACTGATAGTGATGATGGTGCTCATGATTTAATCATGAGATAATCTATACAACTATGTTGATGCTACCGGGTGAATGGTAAGGTTGTGCTCAAGACCATTACCTTCAATACCTCCCTAGTTAGGAGGGAGTGTTGATATTATGGTAGCTGCGGGAGGTATTTACCTCCACGTGTAAACCTGACGAGAATAGAATATTCTGGGAAGCAAGAAGAAACCCTAATTAATTGGTTAATAACCCCAGAAGACAAGTCGGCTCAAGATAATTACTTGTATTAGGTTATTAGCCTCTAAGAGAAGAAGTCGGCTAAAGGAAATATTATATATTAAAGAATTAGTACCCAGAATGAGAAGTCGACCCAGGCAGTTTGCCAGAATTAGTATAAACACATGAGGCCAATCTTCATTCTAGCCAGTATTCTCAGAATTGCAGAAGCAACACTTGTGCGTATTGCAGTTGGCCAGTTTGTGCACAAGTTTGGAGGAGCTGCTGTTGCAGCTACTGCAACTAGCAGATTTTGGTTTTGGGTTGGACTCTCTCTTGGTTATGGTTTGGACTCTCTCTTGGTTATGGTTTGGACTCTCTGATCAACTCTTGTTATTCTTGCTTGGTGTGCTATCCTTGGAGAAAGGTACACCACCTTTGTNATATTAAAGAATTATTACCCAGAATGAGAAGTCGACCCAGGCAGTTTGCCAGAATTAGTATAAACACAGGAGGCCAATCTTCATTCTAGCCAGTATTCTCAGAATTGCAGAAGCAACACTTGTGCGTACTGCAGTTGGCCAGTTTGTGCGCAAGTTTGGAGGAGAGCTGCTGTTGCAGCTACTGCAACTAGCAGATTTTGGTTTTGGGTTGGACTCTCTCTTGGTTATGGTTTGGACTCTCTCTTGGTTATGGTTTGGACTCTCTGATCAACTCTTGTTATTCTTGCTTGGTGCGCTATCCTTGGAGAAAGGTACACCACCTTTGTTTGGCTATCTATCCTAGGGTTTGCTTCCAGAATGATTCTCTGTCAAGGTTAAGGTGCTCGGGGGTGGCTTCGACCTATGGTTGGGTGACAATATCGCTATATTGTCTATGGTTAAACGAACACATCCATTATATTCTAACAGTTTTGCTGCTACCCAATGCTTCCGCCTTGGCTCTGTTATCGTACAGTTTGTAGCTAGGTCAAATGGCTAGAGGATAGAGGCCAAACTGGTGTAACAGGAACCTACCCCACCCAATGTCACCACAATGGGGAGGTTCTTTCTATTCAGGGAGGTTAGCCCAGGGAGACGTCTCTGGTAACTTGGGGTTTTGAAGAGGCCAAAGTATACAGGTCAAAGAAAAGTTCCTCCTCACAGGTTACCACCAAAGATCAGATAGTCCGGCTAAACAACCAATAAAGAAGTGTAGCCCCAATTGAGAACACCTGCCCGGAACAAGACAATAGCAAAAGAATATATGCAGGCTATAATTCAGTGGGTTAGTACTTCATATAACTATCTGACATCAATATGTAAGCAATTAGAACAATAGATATCAATGAGATCAACGTTTATCAATATAGCAATGGAAAATATCAATTCATCTAGGTTACCGGATCCGTCTGGTCTGAACGCTGGATCCGCGTTTCAGATCCGGATCCGGATCCGCCCATAAACGGCCAGGATCCGCCACCTCAACGGTTCTGCAAGTGGAGGATACAGTTCCGTCGAAGGTGAAACGCATCCGGAAATTTGCAAACGTATCTCACAGATTGGAGACGGATCCCGAGACAGACGACCCCACAGTCGCGCGGTTCCAAGCAAACTTGACATTGTTTTACGTGTTTTTAGGTTTTTGGTATCTGGTTAGGTTTTTGGCGTGTAGTTGAGTTATAAAATAACTCTGTCCCACTTTCTTACACAGTCGCACTCATTAGTCACGGCTGTTGGGCGCACACACCACAGTCGCACACAGTTTAAAGTTTAAACTTTAGTCTTTGAGGTTTCAGAGTTGTCGGGCGCACTCACCAGCGCTGCAGAGCACGCAGGCATAGTCGGCTGCACTCACCGCACTCACCAGGCATAGTGGAAGCTGTCGGGTAAGAGCGAGCAATCGGGGTCGGGGTCGGGGTTGCGGCAGCACGCAGCAGTCGAGGTCAAGGAGCATTCGGGGTCGGGGTCGGGGTCGTGGCAACACGGAGCAGCCGGGGTCACGGAGCAATCGCGGTCGGGGTCGGGGTCGCGGTAGCACGGAGCAGTCGGGTCACGGGGGTCACGGGTTGCGCGGAAACGGTAAGTTTTATTTATTTTTTTAAATTTTAGACTGTAGTGTAGTTTAGACTTTAGTTTTAAATTTTAATTTTAAATTTAGATTTAGTTTATTAAATTTTAAATGATTTGTTAGTTTA
>JASDQU010349113.1:0-10365 GCA_032191745.1 Picea mariana
TTGGGGACAAGTTTCTTGATGCAAGAGAAAATAAACAGCATTCTAAGACATGAAAAGAAAGCACAAACAATCCATAAGGGTTGAAGGCGCCTTCCAAATGTCCTAAATGGCAGCCATAAAATCCACCAAGTAAGGAAAGTGAAGGTATGAATGGGAAAGTGTAGTAAGATACACCCAAGATGATGACATACAAGGGATCTCTCACTATTTGTCTCATGTGCTCTTGTAATCCCATGAGTATTCCACCCGGTGATAAACACGTGATAAACCTATGGCTACCCACTAGGATACCTCTTTGCAAGTCATGGAAAAATGGTTACCACCCTCCCAGGTCAGGAAACACATGGATTTGAATGAGTTGGGTGACTCATGAAGATATATCACTCCAACCTAAGCTTTAACATCAACTTCGATGGCACACCCCTTGTTTGTTTATTTTTTAATCACCTTTACGATTTGTGATTTGAGAGCGTATAAGAGTTATGTCATGTTTGTGTTGAGATTCAACAAGAAGATCCTTGTGAAAATTATGCACCTACACTAGGATGGAGCCTCAGGCTATTTTTAGGTGGAAGTCTATTTTTAGATGATAAACAAATTCTATTTATAGATGATGTCTATTTATAGATGGTGAGCGAATTCTATTTATAGATGTATGTTGACTATTATTATCCCTTAATAGTAGTTGGACAATAAATATTAATCTATTCTCAATGAGCACTTGGAAATAGTTAACTGGAGTGGAAAACTAGTTAGCTATAGGAAATTCAAGTTAAAAGGTTGACTGGTGGGACATGCAAGTCAAATTAGTTGTAACTGAGTGATTCCAAGTTGTAACAGAGTTATATGTGTAGTTATGTGAGTTGTGAAGTAGTTTAACTCAGTTAAGTGAGTTAATCTCAGTTGTACTAGTTGTAACTGAACTTACACTAGTGAGAGATCAGTGAATTAATTATTAATTAATTCACAATCAGTGATCTCACATGCAACTGAAGATTTACCACTGTTAACTACATGCATGTCATATCCAGTGGACACCCAGTTGAGATAATAGGTGAAAGGGACAATTTGTCTATCAATTGTGATTTGAGTGAAGTGCACTCATGCAATCACACACGCAGTGGATGTGCGCATGGCGAATGCATAGCCTAGGCAAGAGGAATTTGAATTCATTTGCAGGTTTTCCATTAGCCGGGATTGCACAGAGGAGGCAGGTTGTTTGGAGGCAATGAATTGGCACATGCATTTGCCAATTTTTGTATGATAGTGTGAGACGATTGTATATTGTACTGAGAGATCTTGGATTAGATTTTTGTATGAGATTGTTTCATGATCCATGATATAAACATAATATATGATAGTGGGGTTTTTATCTTTATGCTTTCCCAATAGAAACATCTGTGTTATGTGTGATTGATCTTTCTTCTTGATATTACAATGGACGATCGCGTTTTAAATTCCACAAGAATTTTTGTAGAAGAGATTTTGTATTTAACAATGACATATAATTGTTAGATCAGGAGAATCTAGGCAATACATGATTTGTATTGAAATTTCTACATGGTATCAGAGTGCAGGAAATTGCAGAAGTTGAGTTTGTGACTGGATAGAATTCAAATTTGCAGAAAAAAGTTCTTGGTGCTACAGTTAATTCAAGATCGAAATGGCTTTCAATGGATTGAGATTAGAGTATGCAATTGAGGGAATCTCGAACTACATTGCTTGGAAGGACAGGATGGAGGCAATACTTGAAGACAATGGCTTGAAGGAATTCATTGACAAAGATGTTCCTAAGCTAGATGCTGCAAATCTTGATGCATGGCAAAAGAAAGTGGCAAAGGTGAGGAGGATCCTGTTGGAGGGAGTACGAGATCACATTGTCTCAAACCTCCATGGGAAAGCCACACCATATGCAATGTGGAAGGATTTGATGGATCTATTCCAAAACAACAACGACCATAGGAAATTGGCACTCAAAGATAAACTCAGGAAGATCAAGATGGAGAAGGGTGACTCCATTCCAAAATATTTCACAAATTTTATCCAATGTTAGGATGAGTTGGGGAGTGTGGGAATAACAGTCGTTGATGATGTTTTGGTGAGCTTGGAACTCCTAGAACTCCCTAAGAGTTGGCACAGTTATCAAGACTCTATCAATGGAAGGGAAAAATTGCCAGTTTGGGAACAACTATGGTCGGATCTAGTGTAGGAGGAGTTTAGCCGGAACACCAGAGATGGATCTTCATCAAAGCATGATGATGAAGAGGATTGTGCTTTGGCTGCCAAGGCAAGGAGAGGGAAGGGGAAGAAATTCCATTCAAAATCCAATTCTAAAGTCAAGAAGATGGATTTGTCCAAAGTGAAGTGTTTTCACTGTCACAAACATGGGCATCTTGCTACTAACTGTCCACAAAATAAGAAGAACAAGAAGGTTGTTGGAGCTGCAGCTGGTGAGGCCCTTGCCTCACAATTTGAACTTGACTTCTCTTTGATCGCATGCATGGATTCAAGTGCATTGGGATTGGTGTGGTATTTGGATAGTGGCGCTTCCTTCCACATGATGGGAGATAAGGACCTTTTCAGTGACTTGGAGGAGAAAGATCTCAAAATGAATATTGAGATGGGTGACGATGGATGATAAATGTGACTGGAATTGGTACCATTACCTTTCATAGGGATTCAGGTAAACCATTTCAATTGAAAGATGTTATGCATTTTCTAGGTCTGAAGAAAAACCCGGTCTCAGTCGCAATGATGGAGGACAGAGTCTACGACATTGTTTTTAGCGATGGAAAATCTTTCCTGCGACACAAAACAACGCGTCAAGTCAAGAAGATAGGGATTTGAGTTAAGAATCTCTACAATATGGAGGTAGATGGTTGCACTGCCATGATGAGAAAGGAAGAAAAAGTGGTGAGCCGAGATGAGGGCGAATTATGGCACATGCGATTGGGCCATCTTCATCATGGAGCCTTAAAAATTATGCAACAAATATCTACTGGAATTCCAATGAGAACACTTGTTCAGTTAGATAAGTGCAAGGGTTGCACCATGGGGAAGTATGTAAATTCCACCTTTCATGAAAAGGAGAACCATGCTTCGGTGATCCTAGAGAGAGTTCACACAGATGTGTGTGGACCATTCTCGGTTTCTTCAACAACAAAAAATAAGTATTATGTTATTTTTTTTTATTACTTTTCTCGTAAATGCTGGATCTTCTTCATGCATAAAAAGGATCAAACATTCTCAAAGTTATGTGAGTTTAAAGCATTGGTCGAGAAAGATTTGGAGAAGCAAGTGAAGGCTCTGAGGAGCGATAATGGTGGAGAATACATCTCTAACAAATTCAAAGAATTTTCCAGAAAATAAGGAGTTCAGAGAGAACACATAGCGCCTCATAACCCACAACAAAATGGGGTCGTGGAGAGGAAGAACATAATGATTGTGGGTGAAGCACGAGTGATGTTGCATGATCAGGGCCTACCAATGCATTTGTGGGTGGAAGCATGCAATACTGCGGTTTATGTGCAAAACCGTTGTCCTCATAGAGTACTTGGCATGAGTACACCTGAAGAAGGTTTCACTGGTAAGAAACTTGATGTTTCTCATTTTAAGATTTTTGGCTCATCTGTTTATGTGCATGTGACCAAAGATGCCAGGAAGAAGCTGGAACCGACTGCTGAANATAGAAACACCCCATAATTATCGTGTTTATTTTCCAAACAACAAAATGACTGTTGTGCGACGGGATATAAAATTTGATGAGGGGAAAGCCATGCGGTTGTCCCTTGAGAGGGAGTTGGACTTGCATGCAGAGGAGGAAATGCTGGTTCCCAAAGATGAGTCTCAAAATGTGGATCAACCACATAAGTAGGTTCATGGTGTGGAGGAAGCCACTCATGCAGAACCATCCATCATAAATGGCAGAAAGCGCACCACGAAAGCTAATAGATTGAGACTAGATGCTTCACAGAATGTAGGAGCCTCTACTTTACAATGCAGACAGAGATAGTCTCCTGATTGATTTACTGGATACATGGCTCTCATGAGAAAATGTATTGTGAATGAACCATCTTCCTTTCAGGAAGCAGTGCAGGATCCCACTTGGGTTGGTGCAATGGTGGAGGAGTATGACTCCATTGTCAAAAAAAGTGCATGGGAAATTGTCCCAAGACCAGTCGACAAATGAGTGGTAGGTTAGAGATGGATCTACAAGGGTAAGCTTTTAATCATTGTTCTTTATGTTGATGATTTAATACTGACTGGTGATGAGCAGCTGGTACAATCATGCAAGGAGGACCTTGCAAAGGAGTTCGAGATGAAGGATATGGGCCTCCTTCATTATTTCCTTGGATTGGAAATATAGCACCGAGATGGTGAAATTTTTGTGTCTCAAGGCAAGTATGCAAGGGAGATACTAGGTAAGTTTCATATGGAGGGATGTAAACCCATGGATACTCCTCTTCCAGGAAACTGGAGGAAAGAGGATGCTACTTCTGGAGAGGTAGTGGATGCTACTGTCTATCGATGGTTAGTGGGTTCGCTAATGTATTTAGTGAACACGAGACCGAACATTTGCTATGCGGTTAACCAGCTGAGTTAAGCGATGGTTAAGCCTACCAAGCTATTTTGGAAGGAAAGTAGGCATGTCCTGAGATACCTGAGGGGCACATCTGAGTATGGCTTATGGTACATAAAAACAGATGAGTTGAAGTTGCATGGCTTCACGGATGCAGATTGGGTGGGCAGCCCAACAAACAGAAAGAGCACATTAGGGGGTATCTTTAGTATCGTATCTACAACTGTTTCTTGGTACAGCAGGAAGCATAGATCCGTGGCACTCATTTCAGTGGAAGCATAATACATGGCAACGAGTCAAGCTGCATGTGAGGCTATCTGGATGAGAAATATCTTGGTTGGTTTGTTTGGTTATCATTTAGATCCGACAATGACTCATTGTGATAATCAGAGTTGCATTAAACTCTCGATTAATCCCGTGTTTCATGATAGATCTAAGCATATAGATATATGATATCATCATATCAGAGATTGTGTGCAGCGGAAGATCATGTTGCTTCAGTACATTCCTACAGAAGATCAAGATGTAGACATTCTGACGAAGGTGCTCACCAGGAGAAAATTTGAATACCATAGAGACAGGATCAAGGTGAAGGATAATCCATTACTTGTTGAGAGGGAGTGTTGAGATTCAACAAGAAGATCCTAGTGAAAATTATGCATCTACACTAGGATGGAGCCTCAGGCTATTTTTAGGTGGAAGTCTATTTTTAGATGACGAGCAAATTCTATTTATAGATGATGTATATTTATAGATGGTGAGCGAATTCTATTTATAGATGTATGTCGACTATTATTATCCCTTAATAATAGTTGGACAATAAATATTAATCTATTCTCAATGAGCACTTGGAAATAGTTAACTCAAGTGGAAAATTAGTTAGTTATAGGAAATTCGAGTTCAAAGGTTGACTGGTGGGACATGCAAGTCGAATTAGTTGTAACTGAGTGATTCCAAGTTGTAACAGATTTATATGTGTAGTTATGTGAGTTGTGAAGTAGTTTAACTCAGTTAAGTGAGTTAAGCTCAGTTGTACTAGTTGTAACTGAACTTACACTAGTGAGAGATTAGTGAATTAATTATTAATTAATTCACAATCAGTGATCTCACATGCAACTGAAGATTTACCACTGTTAACTACATGCATGTCATATCCAGTGGACACCCAGTTGAGATAACATGTGAAAGGGACAATTTGGCTATCAGTTGTGATTTGAGTGAAGTGCACTCATGAAATCACACACGCAGTGGATGTGCCCATGATGAATGCGTAGCCTAGGCAAGAGGAATTTGAATTCATTTGCAGTTTTTCCATTAGCAGGGATTGCACAGAGGAGGCATGTTGTCTGGAGGCAGTAAATTGGCACATGCATTTGCCAATTTTTGTATGACAGTGTGAGACGATTGTATTTTGTACCGAGAGCTCTTGGATTAGAGTTTTGCATGAGATTGTTTCATGATCCATCATATAAACATAATATATGATAGTGGGGTATTTATCTTTATGCTTTCCCGATAAAAACATCTGTGTTATGTGTAATTGATCTTTCTTCTTGATATTGCAATTGACGATCATGTTTTAAATTCCGCAAGAATTTTTGTAGAAACGATTTTGTATTTAACAGTGGCATATAATTGTTAGATAAGGAGAATCTAGGCAATACATGATTTGTATTGAAATTGCTACAGTTTGCATACTAAGGATAGAAATAAAAAGGGGTATTTCCATGAAAAAAATGGATACCTAGGATATTTGGTAAAAATATGGGGTTTTAAAATTGTACATATGTATTGGGAGGGGGGGTCAACAAAAGGATTTTAGTTTTTTTTTTTTAATATTTATTGAAATTAGGGGTATTATTTATTATCCCACAAACGAACATGCTATGTCACAATTTCATTGAGTGAAGCCCCCGTGGAGATCCATTGCCTTTGCCTCATAACCAAGGATTGGGATCGAGTTTCTAGAATGAAAGGAACTTCTGGTTTGTTGATAATGATATGTTATAAAATGGAAGTTAACCAGGATTTTTTGAGTGAATTAAATGTTATGGGAAAACATTGGAGGGGAGAATTGTGTGCTTCAACACTATTATTCCAACCATGGAAATTGTGTTCAAGATAATATCCATGGCCCTATATTTCGAGAGATCTCTCTCTTGCATGACTTGGGCATCAAAATCAATAGTTATGCCTTCCAGGAACACATTTGTTAATAGTCGTTGATCTACCCCTCACATGGATCCCCAGTCATAGATATGTGATTTAGATTTTCTTTTATCCCACATGCATTAGGGATGGCTTACATAATGGGTTTATAATCAAAATACAACCCTTTGTCACTTGTGTGTGAAACACAAAGAGCCGCTAAACAGTGTAGATATTGCACATAATACAAAATTTGGTTGTGAAGACCCCCATGAGGAAAGTCGTTAATAGGTTGGAGTTGATTTAGGAATGAAAGGGAGCATGGTGGTGATATCCCCAGTGGTGAGTGGTAGGAATGGAGTCAGATAGAAGTTTACATGGTGACCAATATCCTGGTGGACTAGACTAGAGTTGTCGGAGATATGGATAGTAGGTTGCACGCGGTGTCAGGTGGTTCAATGTCCCAGTGGCCAGTGGACCAAACCAAATTGAGAGTAGGTTGGAAGGAGTTGTATGGAAGACATTCTCATTAGTGGCTCGATGGGTTGGTGGATGATGTTTTCCTCGATGGCCTGGTGGATGGTTTTTTTCCCGGTGGCCCAGTGGTAGGTAGTCCAGTGACCAAAGTTTGTCAAACAAACCAGACCAGAGGCATATAGAAGTGAGAGGAGAGGAAAATGGTGCCCGGTTCTTGGTGGCCGAAGTTTGTCAACCAAACCAGATTTGAGGCACATAGAAGCTAGGATAAGTAAAGAATTCCTCGGCGACCAAAGCCATGTCAGTGCCACGTCAACAAATTATTATGTAGGAAAGACTGTCTTATAGTCTAAAAAAAGAAGTCTCGGGCCATTTTCTCACTTTGGCCATAAATAGAGCATATTAATTTAGATTGTGATTAAACTCCTGGGTTTTATCCGTAGTAAGGAGGGATACAAAAGTGCCTAAGAGGGTCACTATCCGTTTATGCTTGAATTTGTCAAAAATTGCAAAATAGTGGTTTTTAAAGATCTAGGTCCATATCATTGGCAGAGATCCAGATTAAATTGAAATTCTTGGAGGGAGTACAAAAAGTAGACATGGAAAAAAATCATGAAGAAATTGAATAAATTCTAAGGGGTTTGGAATGGGGATGCTAAAATAGAGCAAAATCCACTATTCAGGGCCATGTTTTAGGGATTTTTGGGATGTTTAGAGCAGGAAAGGGGTTCCCAGATGACAAAACTAAAAAAAATTATTTAATCAACATTTTTTTACTCATCAATCCCGACAAATTTGGTTTATTGAAATTTTTCCATAAGCACACAGTTTGAGAGATAAACAATTTGATTAAAAATTCTAATTATGGAAAAAGGGGTGAAAATTGACATATTGTCATTTCCATATTGTTGTAGTTTTTTACTAGAACATCATATTGATAATTTGAGAGTTGTGGTGAATTCCATATCATCGGTATTATTTATGTCTCATATAAAGTTTCTCTGGTTTCTGACAAATTTACTTCTACGAGTGATAAAAGTTGGTTTCTGGGATTAATTGCACCATAATGAAAAGTGTATAAATGGGGTGAATTAACAATTCAATTGCCTATAATTTTATGCTCAAAGCTCAGATTTGGGAAAGAAAATAATCA
Source organism: Picea mariana (assembly GCA_032191745.1). Lineage (NCBI taxonomy): Eukaryota > Viridiplantae > Streptophyta > Pinopsida > Pinales > Pinaceae > Picea > Picea mariana. Next base: position 8,358 of record JASDQU010349113.1, read on the forward strand.
TTGGAAATCTCTTGGATAGAATAATATAGATAAGCACCTAGAATTATGAATTTAGTAGCTAAACTCACAAGGGAACAAAAGGAACATGACTGGTGACCTTAAAGGGAAAAATTGTGCATATGTTTCCATAATTGTAAATTATAGTTTTTAGCTAACAAATGTGGTTGTATGCAAATTTATTATAAGATTAATGGTTAATTATGGAACATAGAAGGTTTAGTAGGAGGTCTATATATGCGTGGAAGATGCAAGATAAATCTACAAGTATGAGGAAAAGATGGGGACAATTCTTCAAAATTGTGCATTGGTTTATTTAAGAAGTTGCAAGGATCAAACTTCTTGGTGTAGTGAGCAATTTGAAAGACCTCTAATGAAGTTTATTTGAAAAAAAAAAGTAATAAATAAAAATATTTCCAGATGGAAAATGCGTATATCAAATGTGGATTCTAGGTATGAAAGCCCATCCACAATTTACGATAATGCATAATCAGTGAGTACACATGAAATATGGAAGGATAGTTTTTTTTAGCAGGTGGAAGAGTGTCATGTCAAGGATTATTCAGAATATGATCAAGTACCATGAATGAATAATGTTAAGAGATGAATCTGGGTGCAACCTCGAGGATTTGGAAATCCAAAAAGATGGTGGTTTAATAAAGAGGCCCATAATGCATATATGAAGGTAAGGTGGAACATATTCAAGAATCAGTTGTGTAGATTTGGAGTAGTACCTCCACTATTTTTTCATAAGTTCATAGTGAAAACATGGTATAAGTGTCATAACTTCAGGAAGGAAGTAATGAAGGTGCATGTATGATAAAGAGTGCCACAAGATGCCTAAATAAAGCATTATGGGAATAATTTCTTCAGAAAGATGCAATTATACTTAAAGGAAGGGTATTCCATAAACGAAAGAAGGATTCTAAGACTGGTCAAAATCCTTGAACATTCTGAGATAATGGAAGAGGTACCATGAGGTGGAATCCAATCTAATTGGAGTGGTTGCAACACTCAAGGAATGATGACAACAATGAAAGGAAATTGGTTATGCATATAGAGAATTTCGAGTACATTTCAAGGCTATTGAGTCTATTTCCAAGGTATAATGGGATGGAAAGTCAAGAAGAACACAAATAGGCAAGTGGTCTTCAGTGAAAAAAATTTCTAAGAAGACACATGAGGAAGAAAATGGTGTTATTCCTTACATGGTATGACAAAGATATGGAATCTAAAGGGAACTATCTCAATTATACAAGGAAGATGGTCAATATTGTATAGTTGTTTGAGGAATCAAAGGGATGTAGAGCGAAGTGCAAGGTTGTAGAACATGATCCTTTTCATAAAGGAAGCAATTATGATATGGTAGCACTAGTGGACAAATTATCTATAAATGCAAGTCATCCAAGTTGGGTTAGGCCAAGGTTTCTCAACAAGAAGAGCAGGTCAACAAGGAGCTACAACATTTCAATAATATAAATAAAATTGAAATAGATGTGCACTGGTGTGCATAATGGAAGATGGAAACATGTTTATGTTTATGCCTTGAAGTCTCATGATAATAATTGTGAATAACTGAACATATCGAAGTGCAACAAGGAGTTGCAGGTCGAGATAGTCCCGTGAGGAGGGACTATATAAATACCTTATTGAAAGGTCAGAGCCATGATTTGATGGTTTCTAAAAGATAGATAGTGGACTGTAGAGGCATTATTTTTATGCTAAGAATTCTGGATTACATTCTAAAAACATGCATGTGGGGGAGGCTACACATGTTGAAACAATTGTTAATTGCAACAATCTTGGGTAAAATGTAGAGGCAAGGAAACTAACTCCATTATCAGTGATGTATAGATGAACAAAATGCTAGTGCATAAGGTTGCAGAAGTATAGAGGGATTCAAAGACAACCATCTACAACAACAACAAAATAAATAAATAAGATGAAATAAATATGCACTTGAGTGCATGATAGAAGTGATGCATGATGCATGTGCATAATATATATATAT
>JASDQU010349114.1:0-12141 GCA_032191745.1 Picea mariana
CTAAATAAAAAATTAGCATGGTCAAGGAAAAAGGTAATGTCTAAGTGAACGAGAATATGAGAGGCTTTTCCTGGGCCAATGGGAATAGGCGCTCTTTCCAGTGGCTTTCCATCTCGCAGAGAATAATCAATTTTCCGAATGGTGGGTACCACAGAAAAATCGATTAAATTCTACAAGAATATGAGAGGCTTTTCCTGGGCCAATGGGAATAGGCGCTCTTTCCAGTGGCTTTCCATCTGGCAGAGAATAATCAATTTTCCGAATGGTGGGTACCACAGAAAAATCGATTAAATTCTACAGCTGGCTTAAATTTCAATCCACACATCCTTCATAGAACCCTTTCGACTTTGAAGGGTTAAAAAGAACATCGCCCCGCCATGCTAACTTTTTATCAATAAAGGGCAGTACAACTGTACAACAAAGGATCTTTTTGATAAATTAACAAAATTGGTTTGCTTTTTAAGCATACTTTCAAGAAGGGAAAAGGAAAAAATAAATTTTGAAGTGAATTGGAGTGATTATGTTTTTTAAAAATCATATGATTTTGGTTTTGGATGGAAAATGGATGCTTTATAAGGTTAATTTTAAAAATCATATGATTTTGGTTTTGGATGGAAAATGGATGCTTTACAAGGTTAATCTTTACCTTATATCTCCAAAAATATTTTTAATAATTGTTTAACTCCAAATTTAAATGGCCTAATTACATGCTCACCTACAATAATCACAAATATGCCACTACCACTTTTGAGAAAATAAAATGAGAAGAAGATGTAGTGATTAAGAGGGTGAAGAGAAAATGATATAAAAAAACCAAAAGAAAATAATAACATCATAAACTAAACATAAGTTACCAAAAAAACAAAGTAATAATATATTATGAAATGTAAGAAGCAAAAATGTTTGAAAACTCGTCACAAAATATATTTTGCTAAATATTTAAAATTTCAATTTCTTCAATCATATAAACAAAACATTTAAAAACTATAATAAATTGACATTAAACATTTTCAAATGCTATATACATTATGGTACAACATTAAAATATATATTAATTTTAGATTCTCTCTAACTTATAAGTTTTATCCATAATTCTCATGTTCTAAGATGATTTCATGCCCTCTCTAACTTACACGGTTAACTTACGAGTCTTATCCATAATTGATCTGTCTTAGGATATGATTTCATTTTATATTAAAATTGTGCTCAACAAGTCAACCACCCATCACATGGCAAATTAATGTAAAAAAAAGAAAATTCCACCTAAATTAAACTAAATGTATTGGGAGAGACAAAATCATGGTAAAATACAATTGTTTATTAGACAAGAGGGGCCAGTCGGAATAGGTGGGTGGCCAACAATATCCACCTGGATCACCCAGACCCCATAGAGGGGGTAATCCCCCTCTACACTCCCCTGCATGGAAGAGTGTACAATCTTTCGGGGTATAAAGTCTTCATGGGGTATAAACATGGTTGAAAACAAATATCTCTGAATCAGGAAGATAATCAAGCTCCACAACCAACAAGGGTGCCCCAGTATTATTTGTGAGGAAAAGGGATGGAACATTGAGACTTTTCATTGACTTTAGGCAGTTGAACAAGGTAACTGTGAAGAAAAAGTATCCTTTGCCAAGAATAGATGGCATCTTTGATCAACTGAAAGATGCAAAAATATTATCGAAGATTGATCTCAGGTTGGGCTATCTTTGGGTAAGAATTAAAGAATAAGACATCAACGAGACTTCCTTCATAATAAGGTATGGCCATTATGAGTTCACAATGGTGTCATTTGGGTTATCAAATGCACCAATTGTCTTCATGTATTTAATGAATGGTATTTTCATGGATTACTTAAATAAGTTTGTCATTGTCTTCTTGGATGACATTCTTATATATTCTAAGTCCAAAGAAGAGCATGAAAAACACTTCTGAATGGTTTTACAGGTATCGAAGGAGCATAAGTTGTATGACAAATTCAGCAAGTGCTCATTCTACCAAAAGAAAATTCCATATTTGGGTCATATCATTTTAGAGGAAGGGATAGCAGTAGATCCAAAAAAAATAAGGGCCATTGAAGGATGGTCAACACAATGGAATGTCTCGAAGGTGAGATCATCCATGGGCCTTGCAGGTTACTATAGGAGATTTATTAAGGATCCTCAAAGATTGCACACTCAATCACTTCCTTGCAGAAGAAGGGTGTGAAGTTTGAGTGGACACGAGATTGTGAAATAAGTTTTCAACACTTGAACCATTTATTAACCAGTGCTCCAATACTAAGGATTGTTGATCCAAATGAAGACCTCATTGTATACACTTAGGCATGCAAAAAAGGACTTGGTGGAGTCCTTAGTTAGAATGGATATGTGGTGTGCGAAGAATCAAGAAAATTAAAAGACCATGAGTGACACTATGTTAATCATGACCTAGAATTGGCTTCCATACTGAATGCCTTGAAGATGTGGAGGCAATACCTCATGGAAAAGATATTTGAATTGAGGATAGACCATAGTGGTCTGAAATATTTATTTGGACAACCAACTCTAAATTCCAGACAAAGCAGGTGGCTATAAACATGACTTTGATATAAAGAATATCAAGGGGAAAGAGAACAAGGTGGTTGATGCACTCAACAGAAGGGTGCATGAGATGCATGCTACAACCATTAGCATGTACCAATCATATTTGAAAGATAGAATTTTAGAGGCTACAAAATTAGATTTACAGTACATGGAAATAAGGACATAATTACAACAAGGTATTTTGCAGCAAAAAAGTGAAGAATATAAGTTGGAAAATAATGACATTATCATATACATGGGCATAATTGATGTGTCAAATTCTCAGGAATTGAAAAATATGATTTTAAAAGAAATGCATAACGTGTCTTATGTTGGGCACCCAGGTTATGAGAAAACTATTGCAACTATCAAGAGCCAATATTGTTGGCCAGGAATGAAGAAAGAAGTTGTTGATTTTATTTCCAGGTGTTTGGAATGTCAAAAGGTCAAGGCTGAGCATAGAAACTTAGCTAGTTTGCTACAACCATTTCTCATTCTTGACTGGAAATGGGAAGTTGTAACAATTGATTTTATCACTAAACTACCTAGAACTAGCAAGCAACATGATTCTATCATAGTGGTGGTGGATAATCTTACCAAAGTTGCTCATTTTATTCCAGTAAAAATCACTCACAAGGTAGCTAACATAGTTGATATTTATATGAGAAAAATAGATCGATTACATGGAATACCCAAGGTAGATCGATTACATCAAATTTTTGGAAAGGATTTTTGGAAAGTCATCAAATTTTTAACATAGCTTATCATCCATAGTTAGATGGGAAAGAAGAAAGGGTGAATCAGGTGATAGAAAATATGTTAAGAATGTATGTGATGGATAAACCATCCAAATGGGAGGATTATTTGCATTTGGTGTAGTTTTCTTATAACAATGGGTAACAAGCATCTTTAAAGATGATCCCATTTCAGGCACTTTATGGTAGGAAGTGCAACACACTGGTAAGTTGAGACAACCCAATAGACAAAGAAGTAGTTGGGACAGAATTACTTAGGGAAATGGAAGAGAAAATGATGAAATTAAACATAATTTAAAGGTTTCCCAAGAAAGACAAAAAAATTTATGTTGATAAAGGAAAAACTCACAGAGAATTTAAAGTGGGTGACCATGTGTTCTTAAAAGTAAAGGCCAAGAGAAGTTCTCTGAAATTGGGAAATTGTTCCAAGCCAACAACCCGTTATTGTGGATCATTTTAAATCCTAGAAAGAATTGGACTTGTAACATACATGCTTTTCTTACCTGCATCAATGTGTATTCATAATGTATTCCATGTACCATTTCTTCAAAAGTATGTACCTGATGCTAATCATGTCATTGATTGGAATGTGATTCAGGTGGAGCAAGAAGGTGAATTTCAATTGCATCCGGTGTTCATATTGGACCTGAAGATCAAGAAGCTATAGAATCGAGCCACAGGGATAGTAAAGGTCCAATGGACCTGGTACGGTCCTGAGGATGCAACTTGGGAGCATGAAGATGCTATACGGGAAAAGTACCCACATCGTTTTGAAGACTTTTGAAGTTTTGATTATATATATACTGCACTAAGGACAATTCATAAATAAGGGGGAGGGGAATGTAACACCCCTACGTTGAACCCCAACTGTAAATGTAAATACAAATGTACATATGTATATAAGCTGGTGAGTTGTTTGTATCAACTCTTGGACTTTGTTAAGAACCAAATAGATCTACAAATATAATCACCACAAATAATGAATACACAATAAATCTATAAAGCAAGATAGAAAAAACCACACTTTATTATTACCAAACCCTTTAGGTAGGGAAACACCATACAATGGATCCTATTATGGAAGGGATCCTCTCCTGTTCACTTGCCTCTTTGAGGGGGAATCCTCCTAATGAGCTTCAGCTCCAAATACAATATCTCTCTTCATGTCTCATTACATTGCTTGAACCCCTCTATATAGTTCTACTATCACCTAAGAACATTCTAGAGGAGGAATCTTTTATAAGTAAAATCTTCTAAGAAGTCCTCTTACATTTATTATATCTAATTACCCATTTATTATATCTAACTACCATAGTGGGCCTTATTTAATAATATAGTGGACCTAGTCCACCTTACATTGAATGACCGCCACTATTATCACTATGGGCCCTCTAGGCCCCCCCCACTACCTCTCTAGCTACCTTACATTCCATCCCCCTTATGAAAGCGTTGTCCTCAACGCTTGATGTACAACCATATACTAGGGTCCCATGGATAATTGTGGACCATAATGTTAAAGAAGACTGAAGAACCAAGGTCCCATGTAGAAAGGAAATCCACCATGCTGAAGTAGTCCAACCACCATTGTAAGCCCGGGTCTCATGTCCAAGTGCTCATGTGAACTCCCTGTGGAAGATTTTGGAACCCAATACCCAACACCAAATGATGCTCCAAAGACTGACACCTATCATGTGGATCCAAATAAGAAGATCCATCCACATAGTGGAAAAGGGTCGTAGTAGAATCTAGAATGAATAATACCACTATAGAATATGTAGACTGAATGCTGGTAACTAGCTCCTGATGTGGGACATTGATGTTCTCTACAGAAGGTGGAGTAGAGTCATCAAATAAAATATGAAAGTGGTTGTCATCCCAGAAATGACAACTATCCATATACCAATCATCACAATCTGTCTCAAAATCATACCAAGCATATATTTCTTGATTATATTTATCCCTGAGGCCCTTCATAAGAAATCTCTCCTGCATGTTATTCAATAAATCTTGAATATTACGAAAACTATCATTGAGGCCATCTGTGAGGCTGTCTATGAGACCATGTACAAATGCATCCAATCTATCATTTAATGTGTGAAATAATTGGGCTTTGAATGATTCAAGAATTTCTTTCAGGTTTTGAGAAGAAATAGCCATATGAGCATCCTATGAACTCACCCAATAAGTTACGGCAGAAAATCGCGGCTTTTTTTGGAAAAACCCTAAAAAATTGTTGAAGTTAAAATGCTCATAACTTCACTTCCCAGACTCCGTTTTGGCTGGTTTTTTTTTTTAAATTGGGTGAAATTGTGAGAGAAACTCAGATATGTAATTTATTTGGGCAAATTCGACCTCCAGATGCTACAGAAATAAAAAAAATTATCGTCGTCGTCCGCGGAAAAAATCCTGAAAATTTGCAAATTTTAAAACTTCAATATCTTGATTTCCCGAACTCCGTTTCAGATGATTTTTTTTTTCAAATTGGGTTTTTTTCCAAGAGGAACTTAGATCTACAACCATTTTCTGCAAATTTTGCACAGAAATATACTGAAAACTTCGATAATGTCGCAGCCCTTTTTTTCCGCTCCGAAAAAAAAATCTGCAAAAATAAAAATATTTGTCCACAATGTCTGCCCAAGAAAAGTGCTCTAATACCACTTGTTAAGAACCAAATAGATCTACAAATATCACAAAAGATCCAAAGATATCTTAATACAATCACCACACAAGATCTATGAAACCATATAGAAAACCACAACTTTATTATATCAAACCCTTGAGGTAGGGCAACATCGTACAATGGATCATATTATGGAAGGGATCCTCTCCTGTTCACTTGCCTCTTCGAGGGGGCATCCTCCTATTGAGCTACCGCTCCAAATACAATATTTCTCTTCATATCTCATTACATTGCTTGAATCCCTTTATATAGTTCTACCATCACCTAAGAACATTCTAGAGGAGGAATCTTCTAGAAGTAGAACATTCTAAGAAGTCCTCTTACATTTATTATATCTAATTACTCATTTATTATATCTAACTACCATAGTGGGCCTTATTTAATAATATAGTGGACCTAGTCCACCTTACATTGAATGACCTCCACTATTATCACTATCGACCCTCTAGGCCCCCCGACTACCTCTCTAGCTACCTTACGGACTTATTTTTGTGTTCACATTCCATAGTATAGCGTGCACCTATGTAAGTGTGAAAGGACGATGCACTAAAATAAGAGTGCACACATCGACTTAAGTGTGTAATTTTGACGCTAGAGAGCCTTTGTATATATGTTTGTGTTTTTTAGGATGGTGAACCTGGATGAAAAAAGGCCAGTACACATGTATTGTAAAAGTAAATGTAAGAACACACAAAATATTAATGAAAAAACATCATTGCAGCAGACCAACCATGTAAAAGTGTATGGGGGGGTAAAATCCACTAGTTAGGGAAATGGGGAATAAAAAATTGAGGATAATGGGCTAAGTTAAGGGGGCTTATATTAATATTCCTTAAAGCATAAAGTGTGGATATTTATTTGAGCCTAAGTTCTAAGGATGGGGATAAGTGGGCTCGAAGTAGTTCTCAACAAGACAAGTGTCAAGTTGGGAACATGCATACATATAGTTTGGACTTAGTTCATTTTCCTATCATTCTATCATCATTCACTCACTCACCCAGTTGTCACCCATACCATGCTGTGAATATACATGTAGCCTAATTAGCCTGGGAGATGGATTGAATAAGAGGGTTGTCAGGCCCATAGGATATTGAAGAGGCAGGTTGTCAGGCCCATGAGAATTCTCTCCAAGTGAGAGAATTGTTGGGAATTGATTCCCAAAGGTGCCAAACTGCAGCTGCAGGGCTCTGAGACTTCCTTTCTAGCCTGTTGTTGAAGCTCTAAAGAGGAAGTGGATCAGCCGAGGGACTACTGAACAGAGAAGGGGAACACTTCTTGGGGTGGGACAAGCATGTCGAGAATGAGGGACTATAGGCTATTAATTTGAGTTGGTACCTGTGACCGACTTTTTTGTTGTCTGAGATACCTTATCTTGGTTAGGAACCTTTACCCAGGTGGAGTTTATCCCCAGCTCGGAGGTGACCCACTGCTGAGAGTTATGAGTAGTGTGGTCTAAGGCTGGGAGGAACGTGGAAAATCTGCACACAGTTAGTGTTCATTTAAATCAAATATAAGTGTCAATTGTGTGATAATTTATATGTTGTGTTAATATTTATGCATTTTTATGGGTTTTTTCTTGTGTATGTTGCATGCATATTTATGTTATTATTTTGTATGAATCTGTGCATTTGCAGAGTATTTTTTTTATGATTTAAATTAGTATCAGAGTTTCAAATTTTAAGTGGAATAATCCAATTGGTGGTTGGAGATGCTACAGTTTATGAGTTTCAAACTAGTAGTCCTTAGGTTCAATATGTCTCCAATCAGGTTTGAACCTTTTCCATCTTGGTGAAACTGAGTGTAAGCAATGAATTTTTATTTTCTAAATTTGTAGAACTATGATTAACAAACTCTACTGAAGAAAGAAGATATGAAAATGTGTGATAATCCTAGTGTATTATGGCTATAACTATTTTTATGTTGGGATTAAGAGGGGAATTTTTCATACCCTATGTCTTGGAGAGTTGAACTTGAGTCTAGTTTCCCAAAATAAAACAACATATAAATCATGTTTTGTAAAAGTAGTTGTCATTATTGTCTACCGTAAAAGTAGATATTGTTAATTTCTACCATATAAATACCAAAAATTTGGCTTTACTACAATTGATGCATATAGGAAACCACCATTGTAACGTACCCAACCCCCAACTAGGTGATGTCACTACTAAAAGGAATCACTAATTATTTCTTATACTAAATGTAAATGTAGAAATAACCAACAACATGACATTCATACACCTGAAATTGTATATTCTACTCAAATATGTAAATGTAATTGCTCAATTGTACATAACAACAACTAAATAACATATAGTAGCATTCAACCATATAAACAGGGATTTAAATACATCATCCTGCTCATATCAAGTAGCATTTAACTAAGATAATTAGAGTAATTTGCACAACAAATATATCAAGATTTAGCATGGATAAAGTCAACACATAAGAACACTTATGTTAATGAAATGTACAACCCACTACAGAGGACGAACGTTCCTCCCAATCATAGCCTTGTTGTTCCAGTTCTCAACATCAAGAAACCCCTAAGCTAGGGATATCAATCCAAAAGAGACGGAGGTCCCTAAGAATGTATAATGTCCCCCTTTTAGCAGTTAAACTCTCAGCTAATTCCAATCGACCAACACACTTCCCCTCAACCTGCACAACCCAAGTGATGGAATCCCCCTTCACTTTTCATAATCCCTCCAGCCTTTCCACTCCCCTCCAGGGCTTCCAACATAGGTTGGACATGAATTTTAAAACTATAAAAATATAAATTCTCCCAGTAGCCTCTTTCTCCACGAAATTACAGCTCCAATCAACATCCAAACAAGTCTACAACAACTTCCTTCAATCTCCCCCACTCATAACTCCATTGTTGGCTAGAAAACTCCATGTAAAAACAATTCTCTATGCAAAAACATGAATGTACAAAATATGGTCTCCTACCCATACAAATTTCATCTCTTCTCTTGCTTGCTTGACTCACACTCTTCCCCAAATTGATTGTACTTAGCTCCCATGATTTTAATAAACATGGGAAGTGACTCTCATACCAAACCTCTTACATGAATTCAATGATTGGGCTCTAGAATACATAACAACTAATGAAAGGTTCATGACAAGGATAATTTAGAGAAAAATAAGAAATGGGTTTTGGTTTAATAGATATGGATAACTCCCCCCCTTGGACCCCTACCCTCTCTTGTGGATACTTAATCCCCAAATCTTCGACTATGTCCATGTGCAATTGGTGATAGATTTTATTCGTTACATTCAATTTACATCATTTACATATTACATTGCTTTGGCTCTCAACCATATGTTATATTTACAATATACATCACTTAGTTCTCGACCATATATATATATATATATATATATATATATAAGGGTTTGAAAACATGGATGCTACAACCACCTACTTTACTTTTCATTGAATTGAAATCCTTGCAAAGCTATTGAGAAATTGCAAAAATTGTTTGGACATACTTTTATATTTTGTAAAAATAACTTAGTGTTCATTAGAACTTGCCCAAAAAGGCTCAACAATAAGTTGTTTTCAATGATTTACACTGCACATGAATTTACTATGTTCCTTCTTTATAGTAAGATTAATATTTTAGGTCATAATGCAATTTCTTTCTTACCTATAACATATGTTGTAGTGGTAAAGCTTCTTGTTAAAGTTAACTTTCAACCCTCCTAGAATAAGCATGAAAAGAACACTCTTTCAAAAAGATTCGTAGAGAAAAAATGGAAATCATTATCTCTCTGCAAAAGAGGTTCATCTCAAAAGGTATACAAGCTTTTCCATGATAAAATTTCATGTTATGGATTTTGTAGGCATTATTTAAAACCTAGGTGCATAAAAAACTAATTGAATTCTAACCTCTTCTAACGTTCTCAAATATTCATTTTCTTTCTAATTCCTGCACCTAAAACATGACCAAATACGCATACCGATCGCAACATTTCCATATCAGTTGAGGAGCTAAGGCGTAGCGGGTTCCGCGTTGGAAAACCACGAAACTCTTCTTGGGCAATATGTCTTGCCAATTCCCTAAGTTGATTGTCCATTGTAATCGATAGGCACACATAATTGTATCCAATCTTCGTAAGGAAGAAAAAAACAGTTATTGCAAAGATAAGAATCCACAGGGGGAGCATTTTCTTTAGCACGACAAAGATTAATGAACACTGGTGTTACTACGCTAAAAAGACATAATTCTTACCGGATATTTCCGTTTTCTATCCAACTGCACGTCATAATCAAAGTTCACAAGGCATTTTTTACGGAGACTTTCCAGTTGGTCCCCAATTCTATTGTTGCCATGTAATCCTTCCAAGACTCTAATAGCTAATTCATTTTCTTCCCCAACTAAGAAACAACCTATGTCCAAAAATACCTCCTTCTCTTCAGGATCCAGAGCCTCGTAACTCACTTGTAATGGGTTTCTTATTTGGTTTGGCATTGTTGTAGACAACTTTTCCAACTGCCGCTCCCAGTAGTCTTTGTCACACCGACTAGATAAGAGTCCTCCCAAAAATTTTAAGGACAAAGGAAACCCCCCACAAATTTTCAAAAACCCTTCAATTAAATCGTCGAGTTCCTCATATGGTTTAGATTGAGAAAAAGCATGCCAACAGAAGAGCTCTTAGGCATGAATTTGATGCAATGTTTTTACATCATAAACTACAGTTTCTGCAGAAGAGCGCTTGAGTACATCCTTGTCACGAGATGTGATCAATCATACTGCCAGATGCCATGGAATCCACATCCAACAGACTCTCTATTTGATCCATATTATCAACATCATCCAGAACAACAAAAACTGGGGGAAGACGTGGTAAGCAGTCTCGTAAAATACATTTCCATTGAGAGATACTGTCAATGTGCTGCGAATGATAATTACCCAATAGATCATGAAGGAGCTTCTTCTGTGAAGATTGCAAACCCTTTTCTCTGACTTCACATAAAATACTTGATCTGCTAAAATCGGGGCATTTCAAGTTGTAGAGATGTTTGGCGAGAGTTGATTTTCCTACACCGCCGAATCCCGCAATCCCCACAATCGTTGTAGCGTTTGAATGGCTGTGTTTCAGAATTTCATTTTGAAAATCTTCAGCTGCTTGGTCGAGGCTGACTGGGTATTGAGCGACCTCTAATGCTTCCCGTTTAAATACCTCTTTTAATACTATATGCACAATGTTCTCCAAAATCTTTCCAAGGTCACTTAAAACGCAAACAACAAACATATATATTCACTCATTAGGATTATCATTTAGGAAAGTTAGCACCGAGTTTCCAGTAAATATACTACGATTTTTAAATTTTGCAGATTCTGTGATAAATAAGTAAAGCAGGATTCACCTTTCATCCGTTTTGAACAACTCGCCAGAAATCATGGAGGTTTGGTAGAGGGCCGTTCTCCATTTATCAATGACAGCCATGGCGAATCTGCCTTTGCTTTGGTGTTTCTCAAAGGCTATCGTGTAAAGCCCACTCTCAATGTAATGCAGGTCTTTAGGCTCAACGCCAAAAAACACAGGAATAATCTTGGTGTTGCGCTCATGACATGATCTCAAAATCCAATGAAGCTCTTCCAAACACCAACTCGATTCAACATAACACCTAGAAAAGATGGCAACATGAACCGAGGCACTCTGAATGGCGTTGATGATTGCAGGGGGAAGAGCATCTCCCGTGTGAATCTCCTTTTCATCTAGGAAAATGCGCAGCCCGTGACAGTGAGTGAGGCGATGGTAGATGAGGCTGGCAAGAATCTTCTTAGATAAAATATACCACGCAAAAAAACACGGTGAGGCTACGCTCACTTCTTGATATTCAATGAAGACGAATTACATGTTTATATAGGAAAAGACTCTCCCGAGTCAGCTACATGCAAACCAAAAGACAACTAGACAACTAACTCTTAACTAAGAACTGACTCTTCTAACTGGCGCTTACAACACGCGCTTATTACTGGTGCTAACAACTAGCTAACATATCCATTACTTCCAAGTCTCCCCCTTAATGGAGAATGGATTGACTTCTACACCTAACATCTCCCTAAACAGTTCAAACTTAATCTTTCCAAGAGGCTTAGTGAAAATATCAGCAACATTTTCACTAGTATTA
>JASDQU010349116.1:0-12273 GCA_032191745.1 Picea mariana
CAACATACCCCCCCAAAGCCCTCATCTCAAAAGAAAGCTAAGGCCACTCGAACCACGCTTAAAACTACCCTTACCCCGGATGATTTCGACTTCTTAATTGCCGCACTAAATGATACTTCACTAGAGCTCACAAAAAACCAAGAAGCAAAGTAGGAGGAGCTATTCCACCGGATCACAGGTGAACTCAATGAAGTGCAGCAGGCACTCCAGTCCAGCCAAGCAGTTTCTACGACACCCTTAACAATGGAAATACCAGGAACAGGCGATGAACCCACTCAATTATGCCAGATCACCGAGAAAGTTGAAGCTCGCCTTCGACGAGCTCAAGAATACATAACAAAAGGCACCCAGGATTTGGCGCAAGAACAGAGCACACATGGAGAACAATGGAGGAAGGTAGAACATGAGAATCTTACCTTACAAGAGAAGTGGGAGGAGCAAAAAGAACAGTTATAGCAGAGCAAGGACCAGTTTCTAGCAAAGCAACTTGAAGTACAGGAAAGAGTTCACAAAGCACTGGACTCTGTGATGATCATAGAAGTGAAGATGGAAGATTGTCTCCCACAACAGGTGACCCAACTGGAAGAAGTAATCCAACAACTTCAATAGCACATCATGAATCTGGAGCTCCGCACCATGCCTGAGACACCCCAAGAGATAAGAGATCTAAGAGAGGCAATTGTTCAAAGCGCATTCGACCGATTAAAATCCTTGGCTTCAGAATGTAGGCAACTAAGAACTAGAAGTGCCCAGACTTACGAAACCCTCATAGAGAATACAGAATTGCATACATTGGAGGCACAACTCCAAGAAGCAAAGCAACATGCAGATGTGCTACAAGCACAACTGAAGTATGTGACCCCAATTGAAAGAATGAAGAGATTCACAGAACAATGCACAACCCAACAACAAGTACACACGTTGCAAAGTAAAGTAATATAAGTCTCTCAATGACTGCAACCACTCCAAGAGAAGGCATGCCAATTGTTTTCCAAACTTGAAAGCCAGGGAGATGAACTTGAACAAGGTTTCATCACTGCAGAACAACGCCTAAAGGACCTCTCAATGACACAGTAATCTAGGAATTTACTGAACAATAGGCTGTCGTACTGCAGCAAGTCGAAGCAGCTCGAGCCAAGCTCGAGGCGTTCAAAGAGGAATTGGTCAGACCTGAGTGACTTGGGATGAGTCACAGGTGAGTGTTGGGGGCCTGTTGGCCCTTGACCAAGTTTTGAAGAATACTTGGTCATATTGGACCACTTATGGGACTGCGACGACTTTCCAAGGAAGGAGTGCAACGCGAAGCGGAAATTAAGGAAGAAAGACCTATTTTTGGGTCCATTTTAGGGTTTTGGGTTGATGTAACGAGAAAGGGATGTCAGCCCGTGGGTTTACCCAAGCTTAGTCCCATTTTGTAATCTATAAATAGGAAATGTAAATAGAGTAGTAATGTAGTAATGTAGTACATCTATGCGATGTATAACTGAAAGCTTAGTGATAGTAACTGGATCTATGTGATCGGATGTATCTTAGAGTACTCTATGCATGATATCAGAAAGCTAATTGCAAGTTGTTGTAGTCTTGTGTTGAAGAGCAAGGAAGAAGGATCTAGCGAGCTGCACATATCTTTTGTCTTGTGCGAAGTAAGGGTCATTGAAGCTCTGTGTTGTAACTACTTGACCAAGATAATATAAAGAAGACTTTGTGGACGTAGCCCCAGGGTGGGGGTGAACCACGGTAACTGTGTGTATAGTGCTTTGTTCTTCTCTCTAATGTGTTTTATCTCTTTCTTGGCTAAGTCCTTGATGTGATTAAGTAGATCTAGTTATGCTCCATGCTGATGATATATGAATGAATGTTAGATCTGATATATAATATGCTTAGTGCTTGATCTGTTGAATCTAACCTATATTCCTATGGCTAAGTATTGAATCATCTTTAGTATAAGTATTCACTGCGATGCTCTGTGCTATCTGCGAAGTACCAAACGGGTTAAATATTGATGAAGGATCTATGCTAAGTGGCTTGTTAAAGATATAATCACAGATTAGTGTCCCAGCTAAGGTTGCAGACATCTGAGTCCTGCAACCACCCCTGCCTCTACCTCGGGTGAGACTTCATCTTCTTCGCAGGTGTTGCCGAAAGGGCTGGTAGTTAGGGTTTTGTTGGTGTGCTCTTAAGCGTTGAACCCTGGGTTTGCCCCTGTGCCAACAGGAAGCAGTCTTGAACATATTGAACTGCAATGCATAAAACCATTAAAAATACCAATAACAAAAACATATATTTGTTC
This sequence comes from Picea mariana, assembly GCA_032191745.1. Classification (NCBI taxonomy): domain Eukaryota; kingdom Viridiplantae; phylum Streptophyta; class Pinopsida; order Pinales; family Pinaceae; genus Picea; species Picea mariana. The sequence continues at coordinate 2,291 of JASDQU010349116.1, forward strand.
GCTAGTGTTAAATAAATATTAACCACAGTTAATCATTTAAATTTTACTATTCAGGCTTTTAGTTTTCCATAGCCACCCTGGCCTAGTTTATGTTGGCCGTGTTTTTCCACTCTAGCCTTGGTTGCTTTGGAGGTGTCTGGTAGCCTACATATGGAATTTTTGAAAAAAATCAGATATCAGAATTGTTACTTAAAACATGAAAGAAAAACATAAATGATCATATTTCACTGATAATATGACATGTGTTGTACCTTGCTTGAACAGCTCGTGGATGCCTTGTTTTTTAAACAAGTTTTCCTTTGCATCCTCTATTAGCGCCTTCCACTCTTTCTCTGGAACTATGGAAGGGCACTCATGCTTGAGGTCTAATTGCAATTTCTCCCTATACTGGGCCCTGGTATATTTTAAATTCTCGCCGGCTAACTTTGTAACCACCTTCTTGTTGAAAGTGTTGCTGAACAAGTTTACCATGTGGTCTATTAAATCATTTTTCTTTTTGCTATCTTGGCCATTCCTTCGTGTGCGAATGGTGGGGCCAAACATCTCCAATGCTTTATCATTTAAGTTTATATAGAAAAAATTGTTTCCTGTAGAAACGTGTTATCCATTAATTTATAATAATCTCAACAAATGTCCATTTCAATTTCATGAAAAAAATGAATCAATTAATTAACAATTACCTGCAATCTTCTGAATCTTGATCGGAAAAGATGCATCATCCACCAGAAAGTTGACATCTTGTGATCCAGTGCTTTTAATTCGTTCTGGTCCATGCAAAATAATTTCCTCTCCATCTACAATACGTTCCTCTATGGAGTCATCTGGAGTCCCAGGCTCCGATGTGTCATGCCGGTCAAAATCATTGCGCTCATCAATGGATTCGAGGGGAACCTCATGAGGCTCAAAAATCTTCACTTGCACTTTGCTATGTCGACATTTTTTTTGCATTGGACCATCACTGCTACATATAACAGTTTCATGATTGGCAGGTTCCCAGCGCATGGGGTTTAAAAAATCCTACAAATGGAAAAATTTACTTTATCAAATCATATAGAAAGTATAAAACAAAAAAAACGGATATGAAATTGTCATAGTTGATAAAAATATGTGAATATGCCACTTACCCCTAAATTAATTATTGTATTTTGTAGCTCTAGAAGTTTTGCCCTGTCCTCCCATGTCAGGGGTCTTTTGCTAAGAAAACCTAGATATTCTATGTTAGCTTTCTTCAAGACCTTCGTTACAGTTGTCATTGGGTCAGTGGAAAAAAATATTCTGTCCTCATCAATATCCTCAGTGGGAGCCTTCCCACGTTGACCATGCCATAATACATTGATGAATAAAATTAATGAGATGAACTTTAACATTTGAAAAATTTATTTATTATAGTCATAAGTTATTACTGTATTTAACATTTACCTGCTGAGGCGCATCGGGTGCCTTTCCACGATCACCCTGGATAGATGTAGCGGGTGATTTTCGGACACGGTCACCTTGGACAGAAGTTGACACAATAATCAATCAACAAAAGTTATGAAATTCACCTGTAACATTTAAAAAATGAAATATTGGAGTAATATCAGAAAAAAAATAACGAAATTTCAGAAATTTAGTTGTTGTAGACATAAGTTGTTATTGTATTTAACATTTACCTGCTGAGGCACAACAAGTGCCTTTCCATGGTCACCCTGGACAGATGTAGTAGGTGATTTTCTGCCACGGTCACCCTGGAGAAAAGTTGACACAATAAATCAATCAATAAAAGTTATGAAATTCACCTGTAACACTAAAAAAAATGAAATATTGCAGTAATATCAGAAAAAAAAATAACGAAATTTCAGAAATTTAGTTGCTATAGTCATAAGATGTTACTGTATTTAACATTTACATGCTGAGGCACAATGGGTGCCTTTCCACAGTCATCCTGGATAGATGTAGCGGGTGATTTTCTGCCATGGTCACCCTGGACAGAAGTTGACACAATAAATCAATCAATAAAAGTTATGAAATTCACCTGTAACATTAAAAAAATGAAATATTGCAGTAATATCATAAAAAAAATAATGAAATTTCTGAAATTTAGTTGACGTTGTAGTCATAAGTTGTTACTATATTTAACATTTCCCTGCTGAGGCATAGTGGGTTCCTTTCCATGGTCACCCTGGACAGATGTAGCCTGTGATATCTCACGGTCACCCTGGATAGATGTTGACACAATAAATTAATAAACAAGAGTTTTGAAAGTAATTGTAAAAAAATTATGCAGTAAAAAATTGAAATATTGCAACGATAAATTGTAACAATGATTGATCAAAGGTTGAGTTGAATGGTATGTAATATATTTACCCCCATAGTCACACCCCCTCCATCTATTCGATTTAAGTTGTAATCAATCAACAAATATTCACCTGGAACTATTGTTTTTGTTGAACATACAAATATACAATTTCCTTCGTGTCCCTCAAATATGCAATTTGGTTTCTTAGTTGTTTCCACTGGTCGTGTACTATTTATAAAGCCTGCAATGTTTCCAATAGCTTTTGGCCTTCCATCAATATACATAGTTGTCCCTTTATTTTGATTGTTATCTATTATTTGTATATAATTTGCGGCAACTCTGTATCTCCGCATACTTTGCGTATATCGGACCAACATCAACTAGCGATTGTATTTGTATAATGGTTAGACATAATCCATCAATTCAGTTACAGTGCCATAGCTGACCTTTATGCCATCCATGAAAAATAACCCTAATCCATGTAAGGACGAAGGAGCAATGCAATACATCCTCCCACCGATGAAGAAATCTGTGTCGACTTTAGGTAGCTCCTTAGGTGCCCATCATTGCACTAGATGTTTATACCTCAAGGGAAACTCAATGTCACCTATGCTCTCAGCATCATAATTACATGACCCTCCGTTGGCAATAAAAATTTGCATGCGTATACAAAATCTTTTCCTTACCTTTTCCAACCTAGTTGATCTAGAATCGATAGATCTAGTACAACATGTCTCACTTTCAACCTCTCTTAATATATCTTGATCATCACTCAAGGAAGATAGATCTGATAGATACCTATTTGGTGGTACCTATACTCGTTAAAACAAGAAGATAAGTTATCGTTGCATGTTGCATAAAGTTGCATAAGTTGCATGTTGCATAGTTGCATATAGTTGCATACAAAATTGTTGCAATATAGTTGCATATAGTTGCATTGTTGCATAAAGTTGCATATAGTTGCATATAAATTGCATAAAGTTGCATATATTTGCATATCCCCCGACGCTCAGTGGAGAATTGAATTTGAGACCCATCAAAGAGTTCGAGTGGGGATTGATAGTTTGGAAATCCATGATCCTGGAATTTCACATATTTGGAAAGCGCCTTTAGTGGTTGGTGGGAAATGGAGGAAAGGTTCGATTTGGAAATAATGTTGGGTTTGGTTGTGACATATATTACAAGATGACTAATTTGTTGTTTAATCCATTGTATTCATAGGGTGTAATGGTTTTGATGAAGTTGTACAAACTATAAAGGAAAGGGTTGTGGTCTTCTATATGGAAGACTGTGAAGGAGACAATGGGATGGAAGGAGGGGGTTTCCTCTCTCTATCTTGTCCAAGGACCCAATACCCATACCCAGTGCTCAAAATATCCTATTGATGCCCATACTCCCACTTGAATGCCAAAGATACCCTCGAGAGGTCATTTATGGTGGTTTGAGGTGTCATTCATGAAATTTGAGCCCTACAAGTTGCATAAAACCTTGAGAGATTGGGTGTGATAGTTTGAGGTGTCATGTTTGGCCATGGATGCCTAGAAGATTTGTACTTCGACTAAGCCTTGGGTTCCCCCCTCAACCATATCAAGGCCTTAAGACCCATAGCTAATGCTCAAAACCTTGTGAGAGCACTAACATCATTTATTAGAGGCCAAGGATACCCCTCTGGAGTTTATGTGTGGTAATTTGAGACATTGTTCATGGCTCTAGATGACTCAAAGATTTATTTAAAACCTAAGGCATGGCCTTCTTCCCTATATCATTTCCAAGACCTTGAGACACATACCTACTACTCAAAAACACCTAGTTGATCTAGAACCGGTAGATCTAGTACACCACGTCTCACTTTCAACCTCTCTTAGTATATCTTGATCATCACTCGAGGAAGATATATCCGACAGATACCTATTTGGTGGTACCTACACTCGTTAAAACAAGAAGATAAGTTATCATGCCAATATATGTTTTTGGTACCAACATAGTTGCATATAGTTGCAATATAGTTGCATATAGTTGCATAGGTTGCATTGTTGCATAAATTTGCATATAGTTGCATAAGTTGCATAAGTTGCATAAGTTTCAGTGTTGCATAAAGTTGCATATTGTCCTTAAAAAACATGATAAGTTGCATTGTTGCATATAGTTGCATAGTTGCATATAGTTGCATACGAAATTGTTGCAATATAGTTGCATATAGTGGCATAACTTGCATTGTTGCATAAAGTTTCATATAATTGCATATAGTTGGATATAGTTGCATATATTTGCATATAGTTTCATATAGTTGCATAGTTGCATATAGTTGCATAAAGTTGCATATAGTCACTAAAAAACATGATAAGTTGCATTGTTGCATATAGTTGCATACGAAATTGTTGCAATATAGTTGCATATAGTTGCAATATAGTTGCATAAGTTGCTTATAGTTCCATATAGTTGCATAGTTGCATGTAGTTCCATATTTGCATATAGTTGCATACAAAATTGTCATATAGTTTAATATAGTTGCATAAGTCGCATATAGTTGCTTAGTTGCATAAGTTGCATAAAGTTGCATATATTTGCATATCCCCCGACACTCAGTGGAGAACTGGATTTGAGACCTATCAAAGAGTTCGAGTGGGGATCGATAGTTTGGAAATCCATGATCCTGGAATTTCACATATTTGGAAAGCGCCTTTAGTGGCCGGTGGGGAATGGAAGAAAGGTTAGAGTTGGCAATAATGTTGGAGGGGAGGGCTCTATGGGGGGTGTCTAAACAGATTGATCCAACACGATGTTTTAAGACGTGACAATCTGTCACAGAATGTGTGACTTTATTGGAAGTGACGTCTTTGATTTGGTTTGGAGGATGAACAACTAGTGAATTTGTGAAAAGGATGTCAGGATATTGAATGACATTGTCTTGAATGCAGAGAAGGAGAAATGACTTAGTTGGGTAGGGTAATGATTTCTAGATGTGATGGAGGGGAGGGATCTATGGGGGGGGGTCTAAGAAGATTGATCCAACATGATGTTTTAATATATGACAATCTGTCACATAATGTGTGAATTTATTAGAAGTTACGTCCTTGGTTTGGTTTGGAGGATGAACAACTAGTGAATTTACGGTTTTGAGGCAGAGTGGGAGAAGGTCTTGGTCTAGTAAGAGGGTTCCAAGGATTAGCGTTGGAAATAGGGTTAGGGTTAGTAGAGTGATATAAAATAGGGTACCTTGGTAAATAATGGTTACAAGCTTAGTCAATGCAAACTCTTTCAAACAAATCAATTTAAGAAAAAAAACAACCAATAATCCAAAACTAAATTTGAGAATAATTACCTAATATGGATATGGAATTTAGAGTTGGATGTGTAGTTGTGTGAACACTTCCATGTATTGTAGTACTAGGCTTGATGAAGTTATAAGCACTCGAACGTGATATTTTCTAGATAGAATAGGGGAGAAAAATGCTATGTGATAGTGTCACACAATGGATTCCATGTATTGATGGACTTTGTCATGCATTTGGAAGTAGAAGATTGAGTTAAATGTAGGATTATAAATTGACTTGTTCACCATGTTTGAATGATTCCTTGTAGATATTTTATTGTAAGGATAAATATTTGAGCCTGGGAAAATCTAGAAGTGCAATGTGAGGCTACTAATCTAGGAATCTAAGGCTTCTCCATTCGTTTGTCCTCTATATTTTTGTAAAAGTGAGTGCTTATGTTTTTTTATTAGGGATCATATTAACAATTTCACGAGATCTGGATGTAATAGTGCTTGAAATGATTGGTCTCAGTGAAAGAGGATTCTCTGCGAGGACCATAAGAAATACTTCAACTTCAATTCTAGACTGAAGTAGGAAGATAGTTGAAAGTAAGTGCTAACATAGATCTTGGTGATAGGGCACATTCCAAAAGAACTAGATCTCATAGAAAAATGAGAATTATTAATGGGGCATTGAGCCTAGGAACATGATGCTTAAGAATGAAATAAAAAATGATGCTAATATATTTTCCTTTTAACTATAAGGGATTGATGCATATAAAGGATTGAATATAGGGAATTGGGGAATTCATCTAAGAGAGAGTATATAGGGTAGCATTATGGAGGGGGAGGCATGGAAAATGGAGAAATAAGCATTGGGGTATTGTAATGAGAGGACTATAGGATATTGGTAGTGAGGATGGTTTGGGATAAGGACTAATATATAGGGATTGTGAGATAAGTGGTGTGTTTTTAGCCATTGGAGGAAGAACATGTAAAGTAATACATTTATGCATGTTTTAAGTTGTTGAAATGTGCTAGGGTTAGAAAGAGAAATATTAGAAATGGTTAATCTATATTCTTTTCCATATTTGAAGAGAGTATATGTATTAATTTTATTATCATAGAGATCCCTACATTGTTTTTGGCATGGGAGACCTAGGATCAAATTAGAACAATCAAGTGGAGAAATGTCACAATCATAGTGTCTTGGAAGAGTCTCATGGAAAACACAATATTACTGCATCAATTATTTTGTGTTGGGGTTTTGTAAGGTAATGATATGGAGGGGAGGGATCTCGGGGTATTTTGTGCTGGGTTTTTGTAAGCTAATAATCTTTGGCTCTGATGGAGGGGAGCACTCTATGGGGGACTAGGTCTTAAGATATATAAGAAGATTGATCCAACCTATTGTTTTAATACATGAAAATTTGTCATAGAATGTGTGTGATTTTAATGGTAGTGACATCATTGGTTTGGGATGGAGGATGAAGAGCTAGTAAATTTATGGTATTGAGGTGAGTAGGAGAAGGCCTTGGTCTAGTAACATGGTCTGGAGGATTAGGGTTGGAAATATGGTTTGTGTTTCTAGAGTGATAGAAAATAGGATTGCTTGCATGGATAAAGGATAAAGGCTCATTTTATTGTAGTTTCATTCACACTATAGTTATAGGAATATTTATCTTCCAACAATGTCAAATCTCGTTGTGTCCATCAATCTCCAACATTACTCCACAAGAAGTTTCCTAGGTCACTCCCATTTACCACCTATGTTTATACATGAAAAAAATTAGGTCTCGATCTTGTTGTGACAATATTAAAGAAATGTCTGGGAAAAGGCTTGGTTTCGATTGGCTCGGGGGTGAAATGGATTGTTGGCTTATAAAGTAAGGGTAACCCACTCTTCTTTCTCGATTAAGGGTAGATCTTCTTTTGGTGACTCTTCTTCCGTATGTTGATCTTCTTGTACAACTTGCTAATATGTACATAAGAGATATACTCGCTCTATTTATATACTTTAGAAAGTAGTTTCAATGTGAGCAACTCAATGCCCGATTCATACGGCGAAATGCCTACTCCTCGGATCAAAAAGTGAAATGCCTTGAGTATTGGAAATAATCAGTTCAATAGGTAGCGCCTTAAGAGAAAGCTCTACCTATGGTGGAATGTGAGAGAGAGTTCATTTCTATCCTTGACCAACTTTATTATCTATGTATTTACAATAGGAGTAACCATTGCCTGAATCCATGGAAATACATCTTAGAGAGGTGATCTGGGAGAAAACCCTAGACTATGAAGCACTACCATTAAGATGATGAGAATGCCATAGATATAGTTATCTAGCGAGATAATTCTTGGAGTCGTTTGAGAAAGATGAGCCCACTCCCAATGGAAATCAGAAGAATCCTCCTTGGAGAACCAACATCTACAGGAGAAAAGCATAATTGGCCAGAGAAGATGGGAGGAAGGATATTTCATTCTGGTTGAACAAAGCGCGAGGAAAGGGCTCGGGGCAGAACAGGGAATAGAAGAAAAACCTTGTTTATGGGTTATACAGGAGGGGAAAGAGGAAAAACAACCTATACAAGAGCAGATGGAAATTGAACCCCACAGTCAAGAGGATTATACCAAACTAGTCAAGAATATACCAAACCAACAACGCCTCGAGAGATATTGAGTAAGTAAGTCAAACCTCCATTGATTATGATCTTACTAATGCTTCAGTAGTGGCTACTATCCAGGCATTTGAAACAAAGGAAAAAATATATCAGTAGGAAATGGAGATCAAACAAATAGGCCGAAAGAACCCATCCCTATCCAAACAAGACAAAAGGATGGTTACTTATATTCCTTCCACCTACCCGAGCAGATTTAGGGCTTATCGAGAATATAGATTCCTCGGGGAAAGATCATATAGCAGAAAGAATTGATCCATTTCTATCAAGCGGGGGTGAATTAGGAGCCGTTAGTTTTTCCAATATCCCGAAGGTCTTCCCACTAGCCAGTGGAACTTGAGATTCATGTCCTTAAGAAACCTCACAACTCTCCCGAGCGAATGTGACTGAGGCCAACCTTTTGGAGGAATGGTTAGGAAATGGAATCCACCCCTCTTCTCCACAATGAGACAGTAAACTAATTCTAAAATATCTTCACTCGACCTACCAGAGTGAACTCCTGTTAGGGGGGAAACATTCTAAGTTGCATTCCCTCTCGTGCAAGCTTGACCAAGCAGGTCACTATGGAAGAGCTCCACAAAGTGGTCTTCGATATGAAGCAGGGGGAATATCGTGAAAAGAGGACTTAAGTAAAATTGGTTGAAGAGTCTAGATCCTCCAAGCAGATGTTGAAAGCCATGAATAACACTTTCCTAGCCCTAATCCAGTTTCCTTGCATGGAAAAGTTCCGACCTATCACCCAAGGCAATACTCTCTACAAAATAATGACCAAGCTCAAATTATATATATGAAACAGAGAGGCTCAGACTCTTACTGGTTACCCTAATCCCTGGGGAACAAGGGAGGTTCATCCTTGTGAGACAGATTTTGGGTGAGATAGTGATGGCCTAAAAAAATCACTATAGCATGGTTAACTACTCTATTTTTAGAAAATTGGATCGCGTATGCATATGATTTATTCATGGACTAGAGTTGGGGAAAATAGAAAAATGAAAATGAGAGAAATATTTGGCTTTAGTGACCTCGTGGCTGTGGTCTCTTTTCTACACCGCTTCCTCTTTTGTCCGACTTTCCCTCCATATTCCTCATGGCCTGTAAGGGGCTCAAACAGGGCCCTATTTCTTCTTGTTTGTTGCTAATAGCCCAAGCGAATATATGAAGAAGGGAGACCTAGGAATTATCCAGGGATTTAAGGTGACTAAAGGCGTGGAAGAAATAACACATTTGCAATTTGTGGACGAGACCACTCTGGTGGGAGAGGCATCGATGAGAAAAGTGTAGAATTTTACTTGAGGTCATCTACTAGGTAGTAAGTGTAGGGGGAAATGGATGATTTTTTTTTTTTTTTCATTTGGATAGTGTATGTTGGAAAGTTTTTCTCCATCAAGTTTGTAAAGTTTAAATCATTCCCTTCCATTGCATCTAACAAAACAACTCTAGTGCTAACTCTGCAAGCCCATTATGAAAAGATCCCTACAACCATTACATTCCATCAAACCATATTTCTATCAAGAATTTCATCAAACAATTAGCATGCACACTCAAGTGATAGGAGAAAGAAGTCAAACCATATTTATCCTCTGTGTGTGCCCTCCTCCCGTGCGCCCTCCTCCTGTGTGCCCTCCTCTGTGTGTGCCCTCCTCTGGCACACCCTCCTCGCGTGTTCCCTCCTCCCATGTGCCCTCCTTCTATGTGCACCCTCCTTCTCCCATGTTCCTCTCTACTCTGCGTGCAACTATGAGCTATGAGCGCAAGAGTGAGTTTGATTTTTGATTTT
>JASDQU010349118.1:532-12354 GCA_032191745.1 Picea mariana
GTCGCCACTATGTCAATGCTCTGTAAATTTCCTAGAGGTTGTTAGGAAAGAATAAATCTATGAGAGGTAACTTTATCCAACTACTTCGAAGCTAGGATCTAGCCCTACCAAATTCAGAGAGGGATCTATTTATATGATTTAGATATGTTTCAAATTAAAAATATTAGTCTAGGTAAACAAATAAGTTGGTTTTGTTGTTGTAGTGTTTGTCGGGTTGGCTGAGATAGTTTACACATCCGTTGGGCTATGGGGTTTGTATCGTAAGAATGAAATCCAAACCAAAAAACAAAGAAACCTTTCACATGGCGAGATAATATAATCACTAGATTCTTTTAGTAGCATAAATGAGGAATAGCATAAAAAGGTGAGAAGGTCAGTTACAATAAAGAAGCAGTTAAGAATTTCTTTATCATAAAATCAGAAGATAAAACATAAAAATCTTTCAAAGTGTGAAACAGGGTATACGAAGATAAATCCTGCAACATTCATTACTTTCAAAGATTAGATTTAGCAAAAATTGTGATAACTAAGAGAGAATAACATTAAACTTAGAAAGAAAAACATCACCAGTGGATACACGCAAGAATCCTGTAAAAATGCCTCTTTGTATCAATGGAAGATCTCTTGAAAAGTATTACATTCTGATAGCACGTGGGCTGTAAAGATCAACCCTCAATACTTCGAAAAGTGAAGTATTTATAACCCAAAATTACAANTCAGGACGTGGTAAATCTATTTTTAGCCTAACTAACTTAACAATCTACAAAAATCTTGGAACTATTTGGTGATGTGTCGCAACTACATGCTGTTTTCTGGGTGAGCCATTGGGGAAGCCTCTGCACAACCTCATCTGAATGGATAGCTGACTGGGCTAGGACAACTCATCTACTACTCGATTAGGTCACAAATCTCTTCCCATCGAAGATGACTAGGAACACTGACTTTGAGTATCCTTTGGTAGACTTCATCTGTTTCTGTGTATTTGGCGAAGGTAGGCTTGGTGATGAAGATATACCGGATCTCGTCCTGAATGCTGATTTCCAACTAAAGTGGATCTAGGAATGCCTTGCCAGTGATGCTACCTTGAATTCCTGAAAACTTTGAACTATCCTTAGCCACATCGGCCAGTCTCATTTTTAGTCTGAGAGTGTCATCAGTTTGTCATTTATCACCTTCAGACCAGGAAGACCTTTCTTCTGTAGAGCCTCAGTCTTGTTGAAAAACTTTTGTACCCCTTGGTCCATGGCCTGAACCTTTTCTTCCAGTTGTGCATCAATCCTCTCTTGGTCAAGACTCTCTTGACCTCAAGGATGGTCTCTATTCTATCTTCAATTCTCAGCTCTTCCAATTCCTCTCTGGTTTTAGAATTTAGGAACTTGATGATTTCATTAGCCTGTGTGGGCATCTCTCCCAATTCTAATCTGATTTTTTCGATGGCCTGTTTGCTTCTCTACACCAATTCATTTTTCTCAAACATAATCTATATCATTGGCCATATCTCATTCATAGACTTCGTGATGTCTTTCCAGACACTTTCTTTAACTTCGGCTAGCATTTTACCTGCCACTGTTTTCTTTCGGAACTGTTGTAACTCTTGTTTGAGCTAGTCTAACACCTATTTTTCCTTGGAAAAGTTGGTTTGATAAGAAGTTTTGAGTTCTTGAAGGTTCTCAATCTCCTTTTTGAGCCTGCTAATCTCTGTCTCCTGCAGGTTCATCTTTTCCATAGATTTGGCCAATTCAACCGTCTTTTCCTGAGACGTCAGTGGATTCGTCGATGGGACTTCTGCTAGTGATGTTGTGCTCACTCCTGAGAGTGGAACTGCACTCAATGAAATGACTTCCATGGGTTTCAACTGTTCTTTCTCTTTCATTAGCTTTTCCATCTCAGCTTCCATTTCTTTCAGTTGTGCATTTTTCTCCATGATTAATTTAAGCATCTCATCTTTTTCTCCTTCTATTTCTGCTATTTCCTTCGCCTGCAAGTCTACTGTTAGTGGCAGCTTCAATTGATTCCTCAAAGACGCTATGTCTGCATTTTTCTTCTTGATCATCTCCTCAACTGCTTTCACATTTGAGGGATCGTACCTGATCTTGAGGAGCAGTTCCTCCAATGTCTTGATCTTGTTGTCTTTGGCAAAGGATGTTATCTTCTCCAACTTCAACTGTGTCTAGACGTTGGTCAGAGACACTTGTAATCTGGAGGCAATAGTGGAAGCATGTGCGAGCGTGGAGAAAACCATTTCTCCCGTCTGCCTGTGTAGATCCATTTGATCAGTAGGATGCATGTATTTGGTCTGGAATTCAAAAGTGGCCCTTTTGTAATCAGTGATTACCTTTGGGTCTGGTACCTGTGCTTGGAGGAATGCCATGTGCATTATTCCCTTCTCTGTGTCGAACGCCGATAGCAGCCTGTGTTGTGCAGATGATGTCTACTTCCAGAATTGGGCATATGTGTTGCTAGTCAGAGTCTGATTCTTTTTCTTGATCAGATCATATTTCTCAAAGATACTGAGTTTTAGACCTGTCTTGCCTGGTTGGTCGATTGGTGGAGTATCTGTAGGCTTCTTTGGTAACACTGTGGTTATAATCTGCTTGCCTCTTGTATTGAGAAGAGACTGATCAACCTCTGTCATTGTAGTAGATGGAACTTCGTTCTCTCCAGCCAGGTTAGGAGCTGTGGTTTTGGGCCTCTTGGTATGCAGTCGAAATTCTTCTAATGACACTTCAGTGACAGGAGGTGACATATCCTACCTAAACCTTTTCTCCTTTGGATCTTGTGGTGTGGTTGTCTATGATACAGTGACAGAGGTGTCCTATTGTTCTGTCTCGACCAAAGTATTTGGTTCCCATCTTGTCTGATTTGCAAATTTTTCTATCTCAGGCCTAGATTCATGGACATACGGGATATTCTTGTTTTTCACCCTCATCTCAGAAATAGTCCCACATGGATCATAGTGCCATGTGAAACTCATAAAGAATTTCATTTCCTTCAGCAACGTGTCTGCTTCTTCCCCTGTGCTTCGATTGTTGCAGATGAAAAACCCAATCTTCCCTTTGATTCTGAGTTGTTGCTTTTTATTTAAAGACACAAGGTGAATATCATCAAAGTTTATCATCTGCCTTATGTAATCCAGAGCAAAAATTCTGACAGGTAAGTATTTGGGCAGTTTATATGGGGCCAACTCGCACCCATAGATTTTGATCTCAGTGTGATCTTGGTACAAGTACCAATCACCAGTCTTTGTATGATCCGAGAGATGTAGGATCCTCTAAACTTCGTCATTAATCCTGGGTTTTGGTCTACCGCTAAGCATACTCACTGTTATCACCCCATAATTTATGGGAATCATCTTATGACTTGGATATTATTGATTATCTGTATCTATTATTTATTGCAAAATTTATTTTTCATTTTGCAAAAAGAATAGAGGATTGGTTCGAAGTGGTAAAAGTTTAGCGCTGGTGGCCGAAGACAGAGTTGGTTTGTTTGCCAAAATTTGGTAAAGTTGGCGAAAAATTAAAAATGGCCCCTCGGCCTTATGCAGGAGGTTTATGGATAAATGAGCAACAATTTGCCCTTGGCCCGTTTGCAGGGTTTAGCTAGGTTTATCAAGATATTTTGACAAAATTTTTAGCAAAATATATTGGCCTCGGGCCAACCTCCTAAAGCTCAACAACACCAAGGTATAAGCATCGTCCAATACACCTGCAGCAAACACAAACCAAAGTCAGCGCCAACCCCAAAGCCCAAGCCTCGGGCTCATCACTTGACACAACATTGAACTGTTGGTTTATTCAAACGCAGGTTTATTCAAACGCTAAAAGTTGAGTCTGCCACATGCTTGTGGGATATCCCCTGCAGAAGATCAAAAAATATATAAAACTCAATTTTGAAACCCCACGCCAGATGTTTGAACCATTTTTCAAGGTGTCGGTTGCAGCAAACACGCAATCCCGCGCCAGAGCCAACTGTTGATGAGCGAATGGAATCTCCACAGTCATGTCCTCCAAATGGGCCCATCTACACAGATAGTTTGATAGAGTCTCGGATCATAATATTGGGAGACTATGCCTTCAGGTCGTGAGATTATGAACTCGCTCTTCAAATTATTGATTGTTGTTCAGTGACTACAAGATTGACAAGGCTTGGAAGCATTATGCTGGTGTCCAAGAAGATGATCTATTCAGCGATGCCCTCTGCAAATGGTTTAAGTCGTAAATATCGTTGCAGGGTTTCAAACAAAACCGGCGCGCCCAAGAGTTGAAGACAACATCTATACCAAATGCTGAGGTTTATTTATTGTTATACAGCGAGGGTGTTTGATCCATGCACCCAAATACACAGGTCAACGCCAAGCTTTTAGTCACAAGGGAGAAGTTTTTATGGTAACAGAAAACACATAAGGAGAAGAGCGATTTTCTACCGGAGACTAAGCTTTTGGATATTTGAAAACCTGAGTCTCAATGTCCACCTGATCATTACAGTTATGGTCGATTTGTTAGCTGTTTGCTCACCTCATTTATGGATACGAAATAAGGACTTTTTGTGTGTTGAGAGTTGTTTCTGTCCTTGGGGATTCGATGGGAATGAAATTTTGCAGGCCTTCCAAGGAGAGAGGGTGAAGCTATCCGCCCATTCTATATGAAAACTGGAACTTGCAAATATGATGCAACTTGCCAGTTTGATCACCCCCCTCCAGCTGAAGTTGTAGCCAAAGCTGTCGCAATGGCTGTAACCACTGAAGATACTGTAGAAGATGAAGATAAGATGGGTTCAGAGAATGTGTTGGAGCCAAAGCTACAGATGAAAATCTCAAGGTTTGATGAATATTGTAGAAATTGAATGCAGGGTTTTTCTGTTTGAAGCAGACAGCAACAGAGTAGATCTATTCAGGGCTTGTAAAGCTTGCTATAGATCTGCTATTTGGGTGTTATCTGAACATGGCAGAGTTTCTGTTTGTTTCAATTAAAGCATGTTGAGAAGGCATTAACCTTGCTCACCAGGCAATAAGTTGAGTTTTCAGAATAGGCACAGTGATCTATTGAAAATGAAGCCTCTACCATTTTTCGTTTGCATGTTTATTGTGGCAGATTCTCAGAAGATGGCCCCAGATCCTTGATTAAAGACAGAGCACAAGCCTGCAACATTCACAACAAAGGGAGTGCATATGCAGCTTAAAGCACCGGACATCAAAGAAACTGGAATAAGTAACTGTGGATAAGGTGCATAAGTGAATGTTATGTATGAAACGTTTGGAAAGGTGAAAAATACAATATTTATGCATGAATATCAACATTAATCATCATATCCAAACCAAGGATGGAACTCCTGTTTGCCAAGCATGATGCTTATCAGTGAGTCCAGCTTTCCCTGTTATTGTCACTTATTATGAGGTTGTTATGAATGATAGCAAGGCTTTGGCTCGCTTTGATTGAAATTGTTTAGTTGTCTATGAAGATAGTGGCCAACAGGGAACCCGTATTCGACTTGATGTCCACATGTTTAGGGAGCAGTTAATCACAGATGGAAAGCAGGAAGCTCTTCTACAAGGAACACCTGGCAGATCAGAGCACAAGTGGCATCCTCCAGCAAGGCACTCCATTTGCAGTTGAGAGATTATGGGAGGAAAGCCAGCCAGAAGAAAAGCATCTCCAGGATCCGAGGCAACCAAAGGGACAAATGGCTATACTTTCCCAGATCTGAGGGACAAACATCAACCACCTTCCAGCGAATTTGAGACACATAAAGCAAAACTCAGTTTCCTTTTAATTTACTGTTGTATTGTTCTAGGAGACAAATTGACACATGTCAATCTTTGTAACTGTTTACTATTTTTAGTTTGCAGAGCTAAAGCGCCAGTTTTGGAGGATTGATAGGCTGGGGGGGTTTTGTTTTCTTATTTATAGNGTTTACTATTTTTAGTGTGCAGAGCTAAAGCGCCAGTTTTGGAGGATTGATAGGTTGGGGGGGTTTTGTTTATTATTTATAGAGCTGTAAAAAACATTGAGAGGGTTCGACTGGGCTGTGAGGAGAGGCTCGACCTGTGTGAGAGGTCCAGAGCTGAGATTTTTAGGGTGATGGCTGTGTTCAGCCAGAGAATATTTCTCTGTTATTTTTAATGATATACCAGTGATGTACATTGTTGTTCTCATGATTCTTGTGTAGGGATATTGGTGGAGTTTTCTCTTTGTTAAATGATTTCACTGTCATCTTTTTCCATTTTCATTTTTTATTATCAGGAGGAGAGTAGGAGGGGCGGAATTTATTATCAGATACTCTGCCCTTCAGCTTCTGATAATCTTTATATTGATCTTCTAAAGGGCTAGCTTAGGGATTCTTAAGTGCTCCTTTGCCTGCCTTTTTCCTCACCTAAAGCTTAGTGCAGGGATTCTTAAGTGCTCCTGTGCCTAGTTTTTCCTCACCTATTTATCTTCTCATCCACGCCATTTAAACTCAAATCGATCCAATGTTTCTGCTGCCTTGCCTTGTGTAACAGTGTTGTCCAAATCTGATATGTCAAGCACTTTTAATCACAGACCCCATTTTCCCAATGGCTCTCCCTGCTTCCCCAAAGTAACCATCTCAAAATCAAAAACTCTATATTTTTCCTGCTTTATAACTAGCCTAACATCAGTCCTATTACCCAAACAAAGATAAATCTTAAAGAGAGATCCCTCTCTAAGTCTTGGAGGGCTAGATCCAAGACTCGAAGCGGTTCGAGGTTACCTCTGTATTTGCCTCAGCAGCCTTAGGCAAATTACAGAGTGCTAACATTTTTGGCGACCATACTGGGGACTTTCTCTAGAGCTGCACTTCAAGTTCAGATTTGACTTCTGATGGTGAACAGAAGCCAAACACAAGAAGGATGTACCATTCACCTGGAGACTCCATTGTTGAAGATCCCGAGATTCAAAGTTCACAAGCGACTCTACTGCTGAAGAATCCAGTTTCAAAGCCTTGATGATACTTCAATATGACAAGGTATGTGGACAATACTATACATTGTGAAGCTGTCAAAGATCTCAGGGATGCGATAGCAGATTTTGAATTTGATGAGGCTTCGTTAGCACTTGTGTTTCAGTATTGTAGAGTGAAAAAATATTCTCATGAAAGTAAAATGTGTCTTCTCGAGCTAGTTGCTGAAAGACTTGCAAAAGATAGTGAGCCTTTGGATACTCCAATTCAGTCTTATGAGCAAATCACATCTCCCAAACCAAAAGATATTGTGTCCTCTTCCGATTTTCTGATTGATGAACCTTTTGTTGACAAGCATAATCCTGAAATTGAACAGTTGCAGTCATGGTCTGATATTGAGGACACGGGTGGGAAACTTGTCCATGTTAAAGTGCTAAAGGAATACCCAGAAAATCAACAAATAGATCATTTATTTTTTGACCCGGTTGCAAATTATATGGATTTCTTTTTCAGTGCAAATGTTCAAGCATGTTTTTTCTGCAAGAACCCGAGTTATCACCCGCTGCCAGTACACATTGCAGTCTTGATTTCCATCAAACATGATGAGGAAGCCCAATCCAGGGATCAACTGTTGGGTTGGCTTCATTGGCACTTTTTCATTACCTGACCGAAGCAGTAACTGTTAAATTAGGGTAGGTAGGATGCCAATAAGCTCATCAGAATGAGCATCTTTTCTTTTTTGTCTTGTCATGGCTTTATGTTCAGTTTGCAGTTCAGGGGTAGACCAATGATCAGCTGGTCGGCAAAATTCAGAGTTCATGGATTCTAAACACCTCTTTCAGAGCTATTTTCCCTGTGTGGAGCCACCTGTTATCACCCCATAATTTATGGGAATCATCTTATGACTTGGATATTATTGATTATCTGTATCTATTGTTTATTGCAAAATTTATTTTTCATTTTGAAAAAAGAATAGAGGATTGGTTCGAAGTGGTAAAAGTTTAGCGCTGGTGGCCGAAGACAGAGTTGGTTTGTTTTCCAAAATTTGGTAAAGTTGGCGAAAAATTAAAAATGGCCCCTCGGCCTTATGCAGGAGTTATATGGATAAATGAGCAACAATTTGCCCTCGACCTGTTTGCAGGGTTTAGCTAGGTTTATCAAGATATTTTGACAAAAGTTTTAGCAAAATATATTGGCCTCGGGCCAACCTCCTAAAGCTCAACAACACCAAGGTATAAGAATCGTCTAATACACCTGCAGCAAACACAAACCAAAGTCAACGCCAACCCCAAAGCCCAAGCCTCGGGCTCATCACTTGACACAACATTGAACTGTTGGTTTATTCAAACGCAGGTTTATTCAAACGCTAAAGGTTGAGTCTGCCACATGCTTGTGGGATATCCCCTGCAGAAGATCAAAAAATATATAAAACTCAATTTTGAAACCCCACGTCAGATGTTTGAACCATTTTCAAGGTGTCGGTTGCAGCAAACACGCAATCCCACGCCAGAGCCAACTGTTGATGAGCGAAGGGAATCTCCACAGTCATGTCCTCCAAATGGGCCCATCTACATAGATAGTTTGATAGAGTCTCGGATCAGAATATTGGGAGACTATGCCTTCAGGTCGTGAGATTATGAACTTGCTCTTCAAATTATTGATTGTTGTTCAGTGACTACAAGATTGACAAGGCTTGGAAGCATTATGTTGGTGTCCAAGAAGATGATATATTCAGCGATGCCCTCTGCAAATGGTTTAAGTCGTAAATATCGTTGCAGGGTTTCAAACAAAACCGGTGCGCCCAAGAGTTGAAGACAACATCTATACCAAATGCTGAGGTTTATTTATTGTTATACAACGAGGGTGTTTGATCCATGCACCCAGATACACAGGTCAACGCCAAGCTTTTAGTCACAAGGGAGAAGTTTTTATGGTAACAGACAGCGCATAAGGAGAAGAGCGATTTTCTATCGGAGACTAAGCTCTTAGATATTTGAAAACCTGAGTCTCAATGTCCACCTGATCATTACAGTTATGGTCGATTTGTTAGCTGTTTTCTCACCTCATTTATGGATATGAAATAAGGAATTTTTGTGTGTTGAGAGTTGTTTCTGTCCTTGGGGATTCGATGGGAATGAAATTTTGCAGGCCTTCCAAGGAGAGAGGGTGAAGCTATCCGCCCATTCTATATGAAAACTGGAACTTGCAAATATGATGCAACTTGCCAGTTTGATCACCCCCCTCCAGCTGAAGCTGTAGCCAAAGTTGTCGCAATCGCTGTAACCACTAAAGATAATGTAGAAGATGAAGATAAGATGGGTTCAGAGAATGTGTTGGAGCCAAAGCTACAGATGAAAATCTCAAGGTTTGATGAATATTGCAGAAATTGAATGCAGGGTTTTTCTGTTTGAAGCAGACAGCAACAGAGTAGATCTATTCAGTGCTTGTAAAGCTTGCTATAGATCTTCTATTTGGGTGTTATCTGAACATGGCAGAGTTTCTGTTTGTTTCAATTAAAGCATGTCGAGAAGGCATTAATCTTGCTCACCAGGCAATAAGTTGAGTTTTCAGACTTGGCACAGTGATCTATTGAAAATGAAGCCTCTACCATTTTTCGTTTGCATGTTTATTGTGGCAGATTCTCAGAAGATGGACCCAGATCCTTGATTAAAGACAGAGCACAAGCCTGCAACATTCACAACAAAGGGAGTGCATATGCAGCTTAAAGCACCGGACATCAAAGAAACTGGAATAAGTAACTGTGGATAAGGTGCATAAATGAATGTTATGTATGAAACATTTGGAAAGGTGAAAAATACAATATTTATGCATGAATATCAACGTTAATCATCATATCCAAACCAAGGATGGAACTCCTGTTCGCCAAGCATGATGCTTATCAGTGAGTCCAACTTTCCCTGTTATTGTCACTTATTATGAGATTGTTATGAATGATAGCAAGGCTTTGGCTCGCTTTGATTGAAATTGTTTAGTTGTCTATGAAGATAGTGGCCAACAGGGAACCCGTATTCGACTTGATGTCCACATGTTTAGGGAGTAGTTAATCACAGATGGCAAGCAGGAAGTTCTTCTACAAGGAACACTTGGCAGATCAGAGCACAAGTGGCATCCTCCAGCAAGGCACTCCATTTGCAGTTGAGATATTATGGGAGGAAATCCAGCCAGAAGAAAAGCATCTCCAGGATCCGAGGCAACCAAAGGGACAAATGGCTATACTTTCCCAGATATGAGGGACAAACATCAACCACCTTCCAGCGAATTTGAGACACATAAAGAAAAACTCAGTTTCCTTTTAATTTACTGTTGTATTGTTCTAGGAGACAAATTGACACATGTCAATCTTTGTAACTATTTACTATTTTTAGTGTGCAGAGCTAAAGCGCCAGTTTTGGAGGATTGATAGGCTGGGGGGGGTTTGTTTATTATTTATAGAGCTATAAAAAACATTGAGAGGGTTCGACTGGGCTGTGAGGAGAGGCTTGACCTGTGTGAGAGGCCCAGAGCTGAGATTTTTAGGGTGATGGCTGTGTTCAACTAGAGAATATTTCTCTGTTATTTTTAATGATATACCAATGATGTACATTGTTGTTCTCAGGATTCTTGTGTAGGGATATTGGTGGAGTTTTCTCTTTGTTAAATGATTTCACTGTCATCTTTTTCCATTTTCATTTCTTATTATCAGGAGGAGAGTAGGAGGGGCAKAATTTATTATCAGATACTCTGCCCTTCAGCTTATGATAATCTTTATATTGATCTTCTAAAGGGCTAGCTTAGGGATTCTTAAGTGCTCCTTTGCCTGCCTTTTTCCTCACCTAAAGCTTAGTGCAGGGATTCTTAAGTGCTCCTGTGCCTAGTTTTTCCTCACCTATTTATCTTCTCATCCACACCATTTAAACTCAAATCGATCCAATGTTTCTGCTGCCTTGCCTTGTGTAACAGTGTTGTCCAAATCTGATATGTCAAGCACTTTTAATCGCAGACCCCATTTGCCCAATGGCTCTCCCTGCTTCCCCAAAGTAACCATCTCAAAATCAAAAACTCTATATTTTTCCTGCTTTATAACTAGCCTAACATCAGTCCTATTACCCAAACAAAGATAAATCTTAAAGAGAGATCCCTCTCTGAGTCTTGGAGGGCTAGATCCAAGACTCGAAGCGGTTCGAGGTTACCTCTGTATTTGCCTCAGCAGCCTTAGGCAAATTACAGAGTGCTAACACTCACCACTGGGTGGTAGAACTGATCAATGAACTGCTTGAAACTGAAGTCCTTGGAGTTATGTCTGAGCAGGGATGTCCATACAGTCACTGCCTGGGGTCCTCCATCTCTGTCCATCTTCTGCATGGAAAAAGTTAATTTGTCCTCTTGGAAGAAAACGAACAGGTATGCCAGTATTGAAGAATACTGAAACATGCCTTCTGTGGAGAAATTGACAAATTGATCATGAATATTATTCGCCAGGAACGTTCTGAAATCGAACTTTGTAGTGGGCTTCTCATCAGTGGAGAAAATAGACAAAAAACCCAGAATGGGTTCATCTACACACTGATCTGAATAATAACCTAGCAAGGTGCATAGGGACGTGATAACCTGGTTTCCTTTGGTTTAGAACATGGAGGAAGGATAAGGGGGATTTGTAGTAGGGAGTTGAGCGGATTGTGGAAGAAAAAGCTTAAATATTTGAGCTCTTTGAGGAAAAGTCATCTTCTAGTATAACTCCTTAAGGATTTCAAGGTTAAAAGGTGATGTGTGTTACACATTATTTTCGTCATCCCTATGACCGTTAATGATGTAAACCTATCTGTTGCCTTCAGAGGGGTCAGTGGCCTGAGTTCCTGAAGAGAGAAAGGAGAATAACTTTTCCTGAGAAAAGAAGTTGCATTTTC
>JASDQU010349120.1:0-12273 GCA_032191745.1 Picea mariana
AACAAGGCTTGTCCTAAAGATAACTTCCCCACACCTTTCATTGATCAAATTCTCAACAAGTGTGCGGGAAGTGAAGTATTTTCTTTGATGGACGAATTTTCAGGATATAACCAAATTCAAATAAAACCTGAGGATCAACACAAGACAACATTTATTTGTTCTTGGGGTACTTTTGCATACCGGAAAATGCCTTTGGGCCTTGAAAACGTCGGAGCAACCTTCTAATGTGCCAAGAATTTCACTTTTCATGATCTTAAGAACATAGTCAAAGCTTACCTTGATGATATTGCTGCTCACTCTCGCAAGAGAGCAGATCGCGCTATGCACCTTCGGATTTTTTTTGAAAGATGTCATTACTATAGAATCCGATTGAGCCCTCACAAGTGCATCTTTTGCGTTAAGTTTGGTAGTCTTTTGATATTTCTAGTTTCCGAGACCAGGATCATGGTAGATCCACTAAAGGTTGAGGCAATACTTTGATTGCCTCCCCCGTGCATGATTAGACAACTTCAAGGTTTACAGGGGAAAGATAACTTTCTTCGTCGGTTTATAGTGAATTATGCCAATATCACTAAGTGTTTCATGCGTCTCTTGAAGAAAGACACCCCTTTTATTTGGGATGAGTGAGCCCAAGAGTCTTTCGATGCTTTGAAGAAATCCTTGGTGTCGACACCTATGCTGAAGTCCCCTGACTACAGTAGGGATTACTTGATTTATATCACCGCGTCTGAGGAGATGATTGGTATGGTTCTGGTTTAGGAGGATGATGAGCTTCGCGAGCACGTCATCTACTATCTTAGTCAAAATTTAGTCAGTCTTGAGCTTGATTATTCTCATGTTGAAAAGATAGCTTTGGCTGTCGTTCACATAGTCCAACGTTTGTGTCATTATATATTGCTTTGAAAGACTACTGTGGTTGCCGATGTCAATCCATTTCAATACGTACTTACTAGGCATATCATAGGGGGAAAATATAATAAATGGATTGTCATTTTACAAGAGTTTGATATCGATTTTGCTTCTGCAAAATCCAAGAAATCACTAGTCTTCGTGGAGTTAATATACGATTTTCCATGATTAGATGAGGATGTTATCTGTGTTGATTCATTTGCAGATGTACACATTTTTCTTGTCTCATCGTATGACCCCTGGTATAAAGACATTGTTCTCTATCTTCAAACCTTGAAGTTCCCTCAGCATCTCTCGCGAGATGATCGACGACGTATAAGATACCAAGATAAGAAATATACTATCATCGGTGATACTTTGCATCGCAGAGGAATAAAAAATATTTTGCATTGTTTTTTAACTCATGGAGAGGTTAATTTAGTACTAAACGATTTCCACAATGGGGCTTGTGGTGGTCACCTATCTGGGCTTACGGCAACCCAAAAAGTTTTGTGAGCTGGTTATTTCTGGCCTACTATATTTAAAGATTGTATTGAAGCAGTTAAGAAGTGTCACCCCTGCTAGGTGTTCACTCGAAAATGCACTTGCATCCAGGCCCTCTTCACCCAGTCACCAAGTGGGGCATGGACTTTGTAGATTGAAAACCAACTTCGGTTGGGGGGAATCAACACATTATCGTGGCCATTGACTACTGTAATAAGTGGGCCGAGTCCATGCCTATAGTTAAATATGATGGGAATATTGCAAACTTCTTCGTATTCAATCAAATTATCACCCGGTTCAGTATCCCGAGTGATATTGTCACTGATCATGGCATTCACTTTCAGAACGAAATGATGGAAGAACTAGCATCTGAGATAGGGTTTATAAATGGTCACTCTTCTCCTTATTACCCTGGGGAAAATGGACAAGTAGAGACCATCAACAAGTCTCTCAAGACCATTTTTCAAAAAACTGTCAGTCAGAGTAAGTCCAATTGGCACATCATGCTATATCCTGCACTTTGGGCATACCAAACCTCGGTCAAGACTGCTACCAAATTTTCCCCTTTCCAGTTAGTACACAGTGTGGAGTTGATTTTACCTAATGAATGTGAAATCCATTCTCTTAAGTTGATAGTCATGCTCCTACCTGACACTTCTGATCTTGAGATATGCCTTGTACACCTAGAGAGTATCGATGAGTAGTGTAGAGACACCTTTACGACTATCGAGGCAAACAAGAAACATGTCAAGTTCCAGTACGATAAGTCTGTCTTTCCTTGATTGTACATTGAGGGTGACTTGGTCCTTGTTTATGATCAAGCCAAAGAACGACTGGGGGCAGGAAAGTTTAAACCCATGTGGCACAATCCTTATATCATGTGATGTGTTCTAGAAAAAAGAGCCTATGAGTTAGAAGATTATGAAGGGAATATGTTAGTCGAGCCCAGGAATGGGCTCTACTTGAAAAGATATTATGCTTAAGCCCCAAGATTGGGTGAAACTCTTTGTATACTAATGCAATTTAGTGTATATATATCTTTTCCCTTTCTTTCCGTATTCAGCTTGCTTATCAAGTTTTCCCTTGGTTGGCAGATGTCAATGGAGTCTTCGGTCTACCTAGGATTCACAGACAGAGCCAGTCATCATACACAGAACTTGGCTTCTGCTGCTTGGGTGGTTTACTCACCTGAGGGTCTACTGGTGTCTTTAGGTGGCGTATGCCTAGGGCCATCCACAAACAATGTGGCCGAATTTAGCGCCGTTATAGAAGTTTTGCACGATGCTATCTCACATGGCATTCTCTCTTTAGAGGTTCACTTGGATTCCCAGTTAGTAGTATGTCAGCTGAACGACAGTTACCGCATGCGTGATCCTACTTCACTCAGACGATTCCTATGGTTATGTCTTTTAGAAAGAAAGTTTGATTTTATTACATATTATCACATTCCTAGGAGTTCTAATCATGTATCCGATGCTTATGCTAATTACATTTTAGATTGGCATTTGTCACATAACTAAAGCAAAGAAAACCACATCATCAATGTACAAATTGTAAAATATAAGTAAATCTGAAGATCCCTTTTTATATATTTCAAAAAATATGGTGTTTATAGTACAAAATTGGGGCTAATACCCTCAATACACATATACAACTGATACTACAAATATCTGACGACATATATGCCTGTGGCACTGGATGTGTGTCATGGTAACAAACCACGACATTTGTGAGATGCTGAAAGAGTTGTACCCATGCTTTGGGTACACCAACCACCTGTCGATGCATGGATTCAGGAAGATCCTCTACCTGAACCATAGGAATCCTCTGAGTCAAATGAGACATGTTGCCTTTCACCTTTTGTAGGACTCTCTCGGCTTCTCCTCCCGCTACCTCGTCTCCCCAGCTCCTCTGTCAATGTCGAGGAAACCCTTCCAGCCATTGTGGACCCATGTCTGCATTACAAAAGTGTCTAGTTAATACTTAAGAACCATCCAAAAATATTTTTGTTCCATTATACAAAAATACAAAGAAAATGAAATATTTAATTTTTTTTGACATACCTATGTCACCGTAGGCGGTCCCTGGTGGAAGTGGCATGTTCGGATCTCCTTGGAATTATATCCTTGCATAGGGATAGTCATCTAAGCTAATGACCTGTCGTTTCCACCAGTAGAATAAATCCTCGTTGTAGGGTGTGGGAACCCTACCTCCCCCCTGCTGCCTCATTACCTTGGTCCAACGTGCCATGGATGGATTGCGAGGTCCTCTAGGAAGAATCTCAACTGTAGCTCCTAGACCTAGAACCCACTCGAAAATGAAACTGCATAGGATAGAGGCAAACCCAAAGTTTCTCTTACTTCCCTGTTTGCACTTTGTCAACTGGCTCTTCATATTTTCTAGTAGTGAGGTACACAAGTCATATACTGTGGGTCTCATACACTGCACTACATAGAACATGAGTGGCCTCGATGCCTGGTGCAACGAGGCCAGAACTGTGATCTTGGTCAATACAAGAACAATAATATTCAGGCTGAGATTGTTTATTGCTCGAATAGGGAGTTGACTCCCCACCTTAGGAGTCCCTGATACACAGTGGGCATCGATGTACTCCTATATTTTTATTCATCTCCTTGCCCCTCGTGATTTGAGGTTCACAACCTCTCCCCGATGCAATAGACCAGTCAAAAAGTAATTTTCCTCTACTTCAATTCTCAATGGTTGCCCATAGAGATTGAAGCTTTCACTCTCAGGGTCCCAATAACCCACAAGCATCTAGATCAACCTCACCTGGGCTCTCATTCCTTTGAGCGCCCAAAATTTATACAAGCCACATCTCTTTAAGGTCATTTGGGCCCCCAGATCTTGATCTACAGCAACATCGACCTCCTCGTGCTCTCTTTCTCTCCATTCAAGAACCATCCTGCCAAGGACAAATAAAAAATGGAGTTAGAATCCTTAAAAATTATTGTTTGCATGCCTGTACACAGTCTTCTTCAATTACAGTCACGTATAGGGCTTGATATATGTTTCACGTAGTTTACACAAGAGTGTATAACTTGTCGTATACGCGACCTAATTGAAAACAACCCACGTACACCAAAATTCACATTTTGTGCCCTCAACAACTAAAAATTTGGAACCTAATTCAAAAATCTAATCTACTGAAATTGAAGAGGAAGGGAAGTAGATTTACCTGATCTAGATGGTTCATGATTTCATTTCCTGATGCTCCCTCAATCACCATTTGAATCTCGAAGGTATTTTGGTCCAATTTGCACTATTTGGGTAAAACATCAAAATGACATAGTAATTTTTTATTTTGTTACTATTTATAAACTATTTTTACCCACTTTCTATAGTTTTAAGCCATTTTTACACCTAATGGACTAATATAAAGGTAAATAGAGTTGGTTTTTGTAGTTTTTACCAAGGATTCTTGCGGATTTCAACGTTATGTTGGTCGTTCGTCACCACAGGAAGGTATTTTCATTACCCAACATATAGGATAGGTATCCGCTCCATCATGCATTTTCGAATTATCCTATATCTGTCACTTGTTATGACTTAGGTACGAACCCATTTGTTGTGACACAAAACCTCCCATATGCTATAAGTAGTGTCGTTATCAAGTGGTAGAAACTTACCAAACATGGGTGCCCTAGTTAGATCCTCTATTTCATTTGGTGCCCAGGACAAGATTTTTCCCTTAGGACCAGGAGTCCCTTATAACTAATACATGAATTTATGTTGAGCCCCATTTCTCACTCATAAAAATGCTGCTTCATACCCTGAGGACTCCCAAGAGAGTCCAAGTTAATCTCTTTTCCGACTCGTCTAAAGAGTGAAAAGATTGTCGAGTGATTTGTCCCTGTCACACTCGTTAAATTGGACTTGAAAGTTTGTGAGTCTTAGTTAAGCTCTTTTCCGACTCATTTTCAAAAAGTGAAAAGATTTTCGAGTGAACTTGTCTCTTTCACACTCGTAAATTGGATCTGAAAATCCGTCTATTTGGCACAAGTTTATCCTTTTTTCACACCAAATAGACTAAAAGATGTAAAAAAGGACATCTTTTGGCGTTAAGTTGTGATTGCATCTCATGCCCTTGCTTGCAGTATTGAGCCTATAGTCGATTCTTGATTTTCATTATAAACCATTTTCCTCGGCAGTTTTGCATCCTCAACCAAGCAAAGCCTTGTTTATATCCTTCGCAATTTGACACCCTATACCTAGGAGGGGACATTCCCCCGAGTGTCCATCTCCCTCATGCATTTCCCTACATTGAACATAGGTATGTTCCATTGCTGGAACTATTTTTTCTTACTTGCAACACTCGTTTCATCCTCTGTATCACAAACTTCATTTGTCTATGAAAAAAAAAAAAAAACGATGGTCGAGAAGGAAGTATTATCTTATATTGGAAGCAACTGTGTTGCCTTTGAATAGAGCACAAAGTTATTGAGTCCATTTGTCATCATAATTTTGGGTTTAGCATGGCCTTAGGAAGCTGAGCTCGTTACATAGACTTATCTACTGATTGGTTACTCTTCCATTCCCTATAAATAATTTCATTGATGCCTCCTGCATCTTATGGTTTCATCACTGGGTCTATGCTGCTAGAGTCTATGCTGCTAGAGTCCTCCATATGTCTCATCCTCTTGTTCAAAGGAAGTCTATCAACCTGTGTTGGCCACTCCTCAGAACTCTTGACTTTTCATGTTAGCCATACCCTCAATTTGTCTTAGAGTCACATGATACTATAGTCCTATCACGCACCCTAGCCCTACTTTCATCATTGGTAGGTAACCTTGAACCTAACAATCGACATTTCATCATTGGTCATTGACTAGGAGGCTTCCCTTGTGTTCGACGATAAGAAATCTATTCACACATTGGGATTCGTGCAGTGTCTTGGATTCCATTATCCTTATTGGTGGTTTCCTCACCTTTGTCAACAATTTTCATCATTAGCTTCTATTCAAAGGGTCTTTTTCGTGTACCGCTTACACTTGGCACACGCGAAAGACGCACAGGGTCGTTGGTTCGTGAACATGTTCTTCATCCGATTTCCACCAAATCATGAAGCTCATTCTTTGTACCTCATGCTGAATGATGAGAGATGCCTTAATGCTCTCCTTTCAACAGGTCTCTTTCCATTGACTTTATTTCATTTATTCTGGAAACGAGACCTAGAGTCTTATGAGTACCTTGAGGCTTATAGTCATCAATGGCAGGATCTCTCACCATCGATAGTTGGGAATACATCAATGTCTCATGATTGATGGATTCTTCAGGTGTTCAACACCAGCTCCTTTATTCACACTTGTAAGAATGTACTCGGTGCCTTGATACCTACTTTCATTATCGATAAGTTGTCTCGCATTTTTTAACAGTATGACTCAATGACCGGTAATCAAACAATGTCTCATTGTGGTCAACCTCAACTCCTTTATTCACATGATGTATACTTTCACCCTTGGCAGATTGTGTAGAAGACTTGAAGACATCACTATGTGGCCACAAATTTCCTGAGCTGTTGCTTCCTTTTCATTGGATTAGTATCTATATGACTTCAGTGATCATGGGAGATCAGATTCTACTCCATGGTATACATATATCTTCAGATTGGTTTTGAGACTGGTTCTACCGGGCCTTGTTCATGACTATGAAAACTTTTGGCATGTAACCAAATTTGTATTTTCCTATTTATGGCCACAGACACTTGTTTGGTATATTTTTCACATGGATCTGCAGTGTAATTTTATTGGCAACCATGTATGAAAAGTCAGTACATAATATAATGAGAAACGAGTTTGTCCAACTGGTCCCCTACCACTCCACTTTTGGGTTATTTATAATGTATTTCGGCCATCGCAGATACTCCTCTAACCTCAGACATTAGGGGGCATATGTTATAGCAAGATTTACCTCACCCTATGCAATCTTGCACAAAAGGCCTTATTCCATTTCCCTATGTAGACTTATCTTCCCTGTTGATAAAATCCAGAGAAAAAAATTAATATTTTTCCACTTGTACGCATCTTGCACACTCTACAACATGCGTATATGAAAGCTTCTCCACTACAGCCCACGTACATCGGGATTTGTGCCAAAAAATAATAATTAAATGTCGGGTTTCCATGTCACGACAGGAGATCTCTGATCCTTGGCCTTCCATATACTGGAAACATTCCGACTTGGCCCTTTAGTGCCATTTTGAAGGCTATAAATGGGCCAATTCCGAGCTATGGAAAAGAGATAAAGAATTCAACTTTGAGAGAAAAGTTACTCTGGAGAAATTATTACTTCATATTGAGTTTGCATCCCTTTGTCCTTTAAGTCTAAACATAGTGTTCAGCCCCCAAGCTCTTCCCTTATTAATGGAGAAACTCATTGTCTCCTTTCTATGAGCTTGCCTTTAGTGGAGAATTGAAGTGGTGGAGGCCCAGCTGGAAGGAACTTAGTTTCTCGGTTCCAAACCATGCCAACACAAAAGTCTGTAATGTTTTCACTTTTGTTGATCATTTATTAATAGAAATACTCCTTTCCCGTCCAATTGATATCTTGCGAATATATGAGTTATTATCCATGGGAATATTTTTCATGTATATTAATGGACCATGCTATCTAATGTGCTAACCTTTTATATTATCACTATATTCTTGCTTTTCTTGTTTTTTGAGAACTTGCCGCAGGTATAAAGATTTGGGGCAAAGGCTCAATGATGGACATCATCGAACATTTGGACGAGGTAGGCCTCTTTCTTATCTCACTTGCACATTGGTTTATATAGCATTTTTTTGGGATAGAGTTGATTTCTATAGTCATATCCTTCTGTTGTGGTTTACCCTAGACATAAAGAGTTTTTCCCTCGTAATAGTTTCAAGTCAAGAAACACCACCACCCTAAACCCTAGCCCCATAAGACGACAAGCCTTCCAAATGTGATGTTTTGGCCTCCAAAGGAAAAATGTTGGGCTAGTAGGGGCACATGTGAGGTCCTCCAAGGCATATCTATGGCCTCCAAAGGCTGTCATCATCATCTGGTGTGTGGGATATGGTATCCAACCTGTGAGATTCAATCCCCAAGGAAGCCCAAGCTAGGCTTCTTCTTCCAATTTTTTCCACCAAGCGAGGTCCTGCAAAGACAATGAATATGCCCTCCAAGGATCTCAAGTCAAATGCATCATAATAAGTAAATAAATTCAATAAAAGAGCCATCTAAGCATGTACATCAAAGCCACCTCATCAAAATAAACAAGTGCTCAAAGACCCTATGTAATTTACCAAGTTTAGGTATGGGAGGATTGACAAATCGACCTATTGGGTGAATCGTATCTCAAATTTAGGAGTGTTTCCCAAGTAGACCCCTCTCTAGGTCATGTGGATAAAGTGACATGGATGGGGGAAAGAATTTTTGGCATGGGGTTTGTGACATACAAGGGATCATAATGTCTCATTTATGGGTACCTTTGTAGAGGGTGTGTTGTACCTTCATTTTTAATGCAACCTTTTTCCAAGCCCATTTTTTTCCTTTTGTTATTTTAAGATGTTCCCAAGTTGAAGCCAAGGTGGGGGTTCTACCAAGCATGAAAAAAAATGCCCACCTTAACTCTTCCCTGGTCACATTATGCTTCCCCAAGTTGAAGACAGTGTGTGGGGATTCTACCTAAGCATGAAAAACATTGCCCACACATGCTCCACGCTGGTTGGAATTTGTATTAATTATTTTTCACGAGTCCCATCAGTTTCTTATGAGAGACATTTCATTTTCCTCGAGATCCTCGGGTGAGAATTTAGAAGGTTCATGATTGTATTTTATCTTTTTCTAGCTATAAACCTCTAGGCCTTCAACCCCTTCTTCCCATGAAATGAGGGACAATCCATTCTTGGGCCAATACACCCGAAAATCCCAAAAGATAAGGAGATGAGGGGATGAAGTGTGGAAAGTGGAAAGTATGGTTGGGAATGACATGATTTCCTATCAAGGGGACCTCCCAGTAGAAAAAATATCCCTAAGGGTGATCACTTACTAAGGAGAAATGTCAATCACCAAGGTGAAATTGGGAAAAGAGAATAATTTTCAAGTAGACGTTACATAATCAAAATAAATTTTAAATGAAAAAAACTCAAATGCCTCAGATATTGAAATGATACTCACTATGATACCTTACTTGTACCTCATGGAGTAAGACCTAATGTCTTCTAGAAGATAGCTGATGTGGTGGATACCCTTGTGATGAACCTGAGATATATGGTGGTGAAGCAAGCCTCTATTTGTGCAAGTGAACACTTCTAGTAAAAATATCTCTCGATAGTCCATGTCTGCAACTTGAGGGCCTCAAGACATCATCTCCTTAGTTATCCCTTATAAATGGGGATAACACTTCCGATACATTGGTGGCCTCCCCCTTAAATTTGTATACACATGAACTTTGCCATATCAGTGATGTTAATACCAACATTTGCGATACACAAGATTTTACCGATAGAGTTAAAAAAATTAATGCCAACACACATATCTCACAACCGACATAGTTGGAAATATCATTGCCGATACATCGACAATGTTCCTCCCATTTTTTTCGATAACACTGTTGGAATTCCCTTCATCCCCACTTACACACTAACCTTTCCATCAATGGACTTCCTCTCATCACCTTTGATATAAAATCCCTTACACCGGTAGACTTCCCCTTAATTTCGTCGTCATGCATACCTCTCTACTGGTGAATTTACAACATCACTATCAATACCCTCATTGCTGCTAATGGACCAAGATAATTCACTGATGTTATTCACAATATCTCCTATGGTACGTTGGTTTCCATGCCAAACAAACCTATAAAATAAATCTTTCCCTACCTTTCTTCTTCATTGTTTGTCACCAAAAGAGTAGAAGAGAATTTGAGCGTATATAAATGAGTCTCCTAACAGAAGAATACTCATCTGCTAGAAAATCACCCTTTCACCTTCCACCTATCCACTGAATGCCAAGTAAGCTCACAATATCATTACCTTGTCGTTCTTTCGTATATTATTCACCATTAGGGTTAGGGTTTCATTATAAATTTATTGCCTAAATCTTTCCTACCAACACCTCTCTTCTCACCCTGGGGCTTACCCTTTCCTTTTCTACTCCTCGTGCTATGACTCGATCCAGATCAAACATTCATTTCCTACCCAAGTAACTGGGCCAACCATACAATTTTTCCCTCTTTCCATGCAAAGACAATGCCCTAACTCATGCACTAGGAGTCGACTCTCCATTCATGGAGCTGCTCCCTAAATCCTAGCATTTAACTAGTTCCCCTGGTCAGAAAGGTATATTTCTTTGACCTAGCTGGCACCGAACAGATTTTAATATTCTTCAAATGACATACACATGTTCGATGAGGGCATAAACCATATCTTAATTAAGAGCTCGACGTTAATATTAGTGGAACCTAGACAAACCGTAATTCAGCCTCTCTTGGGTTGAACACTTAGTCGATTTTCAATATCAAAGCCAAATCAAAGGATTTTACCACATCCTTGCCGATGTAAACCTTCGAATATCAAAAATTTTAATACAGATCATGCCGATTCTACACTAACGAACTTAATGCCAACATTTCTAGTACATTGCTTTGCATACTGATGGTGTTTGTATGTTTAATGCCGATACTAATATCGACAAGCTTCATGATATTCCCCCTGGTATTGAATTTTAATGTATCGGTAAGGTTCATAACATGGCCTCCTTCGATATAGGTCTTCCCTTGTTGATGACGGTGACAACATTGTCACCAATACTCATTTCTTTATGCACATTGACACCAATTCTCTCCTTACCGTTTTGGTGTAGTTTACCACAACTTCGCCGATATTATCCTAACCATTCCAACATAGTTTGTAACAAATTCACTAGTAATACCCTGCCATACTGGTGAAGTTCACATCAAATGCGACGACACTATCCTTTCCTTATCAACAAGGTTGACAACATCAACACCAATTCACCCACTCTTTTCGTCTCTCCGAACTGATCCAGGTTCACTAAGCTCTTACCATGCCTCCCATATTATCTCTTCTTCATATGATGACTTCCGTCCTGATATTGACTCAAGTAACTCCTTTCACACTGATAAAGGTTTTAACAAGTCCATTATTAACCTCTCAAATCTGTTTGAAATAATAAACTTCACTTAATTGCAGGGAATAACTCCAATTATGTTCTTACTGCACCTAGTTTGGACAAAAACTGAGAAAAATACAACTCTTGAAGTTTTCTCCCAATTCTTTGTTGTCTCTGCTCACCAAAATGCACCTATCCATGAACAACCTAGCTCACTGGCGTTTCCTATGAAAAATACCCAACACCATTCACATTCCGCAAATCGTGATGAATTGTTGAACAATTAGGAGGCATAAGCTCCTTTCTCAGTGGAGGTCCTGGTCACATGGGATCGATGTGTCCATGTCCTAGCGCCAAGTTCTGATCCATTAACAACTGTTGCAACCCCATGCTCTGGTGGTCATATGGTAGGGTAAGTGTAACCAAGGGCTTAATAGTTGAAAACCCCCACGCCCACACTTGACCGTTAGATAGAGCATAACTATATGGCAAGGTTGTATGGTGAGGTGTGACTAAGGGTTGGGGATAATCCCTGACCCTTTCTCCACCCGAATGGAACCTTATTGCAATTCATATAATATTTAACACACTATATAGTTAAGTACCAATTGTGGGCGGGTTGGTAGCACGACCCCTGCCAAGTCATTGCCATTGTCGGAGGTCCCATGTTTGATCCCCATAGACTCCAACTGAATTTTTACTCCATGGAGGGGTGCCACGTGGCACCATACCATTGTTCCACAAACATGCCATGTGTCAACACCA
>JASDQU010349128.1:0-12272 GCA_032191745.1 Picea mariana
AGCACACCTTTTCCTTCCTGGAGAAGTTTCTGGCCATCAGAATTCAGAGATGACAGTTGCATAGTGATCACAGCAGCAGGACAGTCATTCCTGTGGAGGGGATTCACATTCTGACATCTCAGCTGAGTTCTAGAGAAGATCTGGCAGTTTCAGAGGGGGCGCACGATAGATTTGGGCTTCTGGCAGTATGAGCTTGATAGCTTCACCATTCTGGAGTTGCTATTGTACCAGGTTCATTATTGTATTTGATTTACTGTATTAGATTATTGCTCTACCTCATATATACATCATATCCTAAAACTGGTTTTCCCCGGGGGGGGTTTATCCAGGGTCATAGACCAAAAATACCTGTGTCTACACATGCATTTTAGTTGCTGTTAGGAAGCTCTTATTTCTGTCCATATTTCAGCATTAAAAGTTAGATAGGTGTGTTGTTGTTTATTGGGAAGTATAAATGTAATTTATCTAACATAAAACTACTTGCAAGGGCACCCAATCACTGAAACAACAACCATAACACATCAGCAAACAAACTTTTCAGATGGCTGTTATAAAACAGCAGTAAAACAATTTATGACAGCAGAAAACTTAGTGACTTAGCTTGGTCAAAGACAGACCAAGAAGTCTTGCTGATAGGACCTGGATTTTCTACATGTATTACTCCCTATTGCCACGACTAAGCTATCCAAGGAGTCTGGCAAAGAACATAATAAGCTTATGCATTTCTCCTCGATAATTTTAATATCCACAGACGATAACTGGCTTAAAATGGTATTAAACGCATTTAAATGCTCAATCACTGAACTGCCATCACTCATTCTCAGAAGGTACAGTTTCTTTCTAAGAATCAGCTTATTTACCAGAGATTTCGACTGGTATAAGCTTCCCAGCTTGTCCCACAGTTTCTTGGTCGAATCTTCACCTGAGACATTCAGCAATACCGAATTTGCAAGACAAATTCGAATCGTACTTCTTGCTCTTCTTTCGAGTTTCTCCCATTCTTCCATCGACATGCTTGTCGACTGGGTACCTGGACAAACCGCTATCCATTGTTCTCAATCTACAAGAAGATCTTCCACTTTAAGCTTCCAAAGCTCAAAATTATGGCCATTGAATTTTTCTATCTCTATTCTTGAACTTCTCGCCATTCTTTACCATGATCTTTAACACAATTTATGACCTACAACTCTTACTGTACCTAGGGTTAAGCTCTCAGATTCAAGGTTGGTAAATCAAGATCTAATACACACGTCAAAGCATAACAAAGCTCTGATACCACTTGTCAGAGTTGAACTTTGCTCTGATACCACTTGTCAAGAAATGAGATACACTTCCACTCTAAACCTAGCAAAAAAGAAGAATAATTTAATCAAGAACGTAAATGACGAGGCAATCACACAGTACACAGAGATTTTACCATGGAAACCCAAACTGGGAAAACCGGCATTCCTTGAGCATTCTGCTCTCTTGTTGTCTTATTCAATCTAAATAAAAGGTTACATGTCTAACCTTGGTCCACACCTAAGACACAATCGACATCAACAAGAACAACCCTGTAGCCAATCCGGCTTACATATGCATGACCAGCAACCTCTAAATTACAAACTATTGGCGTTTAGCCATTCATCATCTAAAGATTCAAGATTGGCCTTTATGGCCTTACAACACACCTCTTTATAGGCTTTACAACAGGAAAAACCCTAAAGACATGGCGCCCAAAACAGTTACAGATCCATGCAGATCATTGGCTACAAATCCTACAAATCTCGGGATTCTGTTACAGTTGACTCCAAGTCAGATTACTAGTCGGCCTTCATTCAGTCGTCACACGCCCGCCTGTTGACCTCTTATTGGTTGACCTCTTCGACTTGTTGCCGATGCCTTTACCATGTCGAACTGCCTCAACCTTCGACTTCGACTTTACCCGGTCGACTAACCTCGACCTTCGACTTCGACTTTACCCGGTCGACTAACCTCGACCTTCGACTTGCTTTCGATCTACCTCGACCCTCGACCTACTACCGATCCACCTCGACTAGACTTTTACTGCAAAGAATATAACAACCCAACAATACTGGCTCAGGGTGCTCACTGCAAAGCAAATATTTGGTCTGGCATTAACCAGGTACATCAAGGATCCAATCAACTGTTTGTACATCGTGGGATTCACCAAATCTGAATCTGAAGTAGAATCACTCAACTTCTTCAGATTTGTCATCATAGATGTAATCATGGACTTGCAGTCCATCATATCGAATCTCATCAGTATCTCCTGAATGAAGAAGATCTCATCTGATCTCGTCATACCTCTAATCCCAAGAGTACATCCGAACAGGATCCTCCATCTCGAACTCTGAGGCCAACTCCCTCTGTCACTGGAGTAAGTCCTGTTGTCCAGTCTGCCTCACTGGTTGCTCCCTCTGTGACTGAGACAAAATCCATACCCAGTCCTCTTGACTGGATGCCTCCTTTGTCACTGTAGCAAGATCTACTGAAACAAGTGTATCCTCCCAGGAGATCTCACATCTTCTCGAAGCCTCCTCAAATCATGACACTTGTCTGTCAATCCTGGGAGATGTCTCTCTCCCACCTAGATCTGGGGGGGGGACTCCCTCTAAATAATCGGCTCTCTCTTGATCCAATTGACTCTCTTTGAGATCATGCTCACTCTGAGTCTGTACATTCTCTGGAGTCATCTGCACCCTCTGCATCTTCTAAAGTCTAATTTCCAATGAAATGTCTTGGGAGGCTGCTCCTCCCTATTGGATCCTAAGGGTTGAATCCCTCTGAACTCTGGCTTCCTCCGAACTGGTACTAGGTGGGGCCGTCTGCCTCACCACTGGTGGA
This sequence comes from Picea mariana, assembly GCA_032191745.1. Lineage (NCBI taxonomy): Eukaryota > Viridiplantae > Streptophyta > Pinopsida > Pinales > Pinaceae > Picea > Picea mariana. The sequence continues at coordinate 2,848 of JASDQU010349128.1, forward strand.
GCCACTTGCTCCTCCCTGTCAATCTCCATGTGGAACACTCTGTATCCCACAAAAGTATCCTTCTTTTCGGAAGGTTTTGACTTTGTCTTCTTCGCCTTCGGTATATGGATGTATACTGTCATGTATACAACTCCATGTCTGGATAGCCTGCTCCATGTCTCGAACTAGAGACCATCTAATCTGTTGCCTCCGGAAACCGTCACTATAGCTCCCTCTCAGAGCTATCACCTGTGACCAATCATTCCTCCATGGTAACCTGCCCGGAACAAAACAAGAACAAAAGACAAGAGCAACACTTTTTTTGTGTTGTGACCTCCATATTAACCTGCCCGAGACAAAGACAACAGCCAAAAACATCTCCTAGAGGAGATCAATTCTATCTTGCAAACAAGTGCATCATTAGTATAGTGAGAATTTACATAATGATCATAGTACTAACTATATTCAAAACATTTGATAGCAAAAGAACTTAGCAGTAATAGATCTCTAAAGACTGTTGTCCCAGTTTACAGCATTTACTTAATATGCAGCAATATAAAATATCAAACCTGATATGCAAACCTGGAGTCTTAATTGCTAGGGAAGGTGTGTTATTCCTCTGAATGCACTAGATCCAATGATCCCTTTGGGTCATTGCTTGGACAAAATCCCTTGTACATCCCTTGCAAACACCCTCATACTCTGCTAAATGATATAACTTGGAAACATATATAAGTGCATACCTCTGAAATTTGTAGCACCATCCAGCTTGTCTTCTAATCTCAAGGTTTGCACAACTGGCAACTAGCAACTGGCAACTGCAACTAGCGACTAGCAATTGCAACTGTAACTGGCAACTGTGCAGTGGAAATATTTCAACTAGCTCTAATACCATGTTTGGTGTTTACATGATTCTCAGATCTGATAGTTATTTCCTTATGATTAATAACAAGATTCACTTTCATACAACAGTTATCATAGAATAACTATACACTGAAAATCTCAACTATAACAATGCAGCGAAAATAGCAAGATCTAGAAATATTAACCATGCACAGTAGACACAAGAAGATAACACAAGAACACAAGAGTTTATCCTAGGAAACCCAAACTTGGGAGAAAACCCAACAACCTTTCTCTACAAGAATTTAGTCCAAGATATTACCAGTACATCACCATCAATAGCCAAAATACCATACAGAGAAGATCCTCCCCAAGGCTAGCATCACCAAGACCTAGTTCCTCAATAATATGACCAAGAATAACCAAGCAAGAGCTTCTCCAAGTGTGGCGCACTCTCCAAGATAACCAATAATCCAAAAATAGCAAAATTGCCAAACTGCAGCTACAACCTCTTTGTGCGCACTCCAGAAGGAGTTGTCTGTCTGTCAAAATGAAATGAGCCAGTCCTATATTTATACTGATCATTTATACTGATCTAGGCGCAAGTCTGGGGCCGACTTCTTATTTCTGGGTCTTCAATTTTATTATTATTTTTTATGTGGGGCCTACTTCTCTTGCTGGGTCTTCAACTTCTTCCTGAGGCTTCTGTAATGGTGTAGATGGGTCTTCTTGTACTTTATTGTGGAGAATGACTACCCGAAGTTGCAAATCTCCAACAAATTGTTTTATTGTTATATCTCTCATGCACCTTGAAGGGCGCACTTTGTGAACTCTTCTAAGTGGACTCTTGAGCACATCCTCCTAGGTTGATCATTATTTTATTATATTTTGCATGCATCCATTCTTGGAGGGCGAATTTTATGTGGACGTATTGCATGTTGACCTAGTTATCATGCCTATTCTTTGTAGTATGCCCTCTCTTGGAACCTTTGATGTAATCTCTTTTCTATTTTTGGATGAGGGCAAATTCTCCTCGAAAGGCTTGTGTCCACATATTGTGACATGGTCAACCATGGATTGAGGAAGGATCTTACTACTCCATTATTATATTATTTTTTTTTACTTGTCATGGAGTTAGAGAATAATATTTGTTTATTGTATGAGAGAAAAGACTCACTCTATAAAGAGGAGTTTTCTCTCCATTGTAAGGGTTGTTGGGACTTTGGGGATTGAGAATCTCTCCCCTTGGACTTCATTTGTACATCATATGCTTGGAGCTAGATGGAGGATTGGAGGTATAATATCATTTTTATGTGAGGCTTTCATCGTGCAATTTAATTTCATATGTTGATTTTTTGTAGTAGGAGATCCTTGTAGCATGTTACAAATGCCTTGTAGTGAACTATGTGTCATTTGGATAGAGTAATGTGAGGATCTATCCCACTTATTGATATTGTTGTTGTGTTAGCCTTGCATCTAATAAACCTAATTTTTGCTAGATTAGATGACCTCGTTTTCATAACAATTCTTAAGTATGGCACCTTTAGCCTTCCAAGGTAATTTTCTGCTATAAAAATCAGCAAACTAAGGTTGATTTGTGGCATGCATAGCAGCCCTTATTGCCTTACATTTTCATGCACCTGCCATCTTTGATCTATGCTTCCTTGACTCCATTTTCCCAAAGTGTTATTAGGCACTTGGTCATGGTGTTTCCTTTCATTTTTCCTTCTCACACCACTCATTATTCCATTGTACTACATGCACTTGTTTTGCTTAGGCTCACTCTTCACTAAATCACTTTGTGCCTCCACTCTATAGCCTTAGCAATCCTATCCTTAGGGAATCCCCCCTTGAGTAAGAAGAACCAATCAAAAGTGAGAGGAAGAGCTACCGTGGTGACAGTGGGTATAGCCGTCCACAAGACTAGCCCCTTGATGCTTGGGACTTTACATCATTTGTTGTAACAGGGCAATGGGACAAAGTGATGAAAGTAAAATATTTAAAAAGAAAATCCATGGAAGAATAGTGTTTAAAAAGAAAATTCATGGAAGAATGGTATAGACTGGAAAGAAAAAGCTTCCAAGGAGCCTCAATTGTTTGGAAAGATCTGGTGAGGGCTTTTCCCCTTATAGGGAAATGGGCAGCATGTAAGGTAGGAAGAGGAAACAAAGCAAGAGTGGGGGAAGACCCTTGGATAGGATGTAAAGGAACCTTTAGGCTATCTGCAGCTCTACTAACCGGCCTGCAGTCTATGGGTTGTTTTTCACTTAAGGATGTAGCAAGTCCTATTGGAAAGAATATTTGGTCACGGAGATAGAAATCAGCAGAGGGGCTGGGGTTGCAAGGAGAAAAAGCAGATGGATGGAATCAATTTGTGAATTTGCTGAATCGCAATGCTATAAAACTTTCCGAGCAAGAGGACATAATTAAAGGGTCTAAGAATCAGGGCACACAGGAGTATACAACCAAATTGGAATATTTAGCAAGAATGGAAGAGGTGTAGCTTGGAGAAAGAATGTGGCAATGGAAGGTAGTTTGGAAGATGGAAAGTCCATTGAAAACTGAAATTTTCCTATGGCTAGCTCTGGTAAATAAAATTTAACATGGGATAACGGTCAAAAGAGAAGCTGACATGGGCCAGGAAGATGCATTCTATGCAAAGGCAGTGAAGAATCTATGGATCACGTGTTTGTCACTTGTATTTTTTCCAAATCTGTATGGAAAGAAGTTCTACAAATCTCAAATGGGAGAAATAAATGGGATCAGATGTCTCTTGTAGATTGCTTGTATTCATGGATATCAAACAAATCAGAAAAAGATTTTAAAGCCTTTCAATGCTTTGTATTGCGGAGGATTTAGACTTCAAGAATTGCATGATCTTTCAAGGAATTGATCTGACCACCAGAACAAGTAGCCCACAAAATCAGAGTTTCTTTTGAAGGATGCTAGAAGCCTCTGTCAGAAAAGTCACAGACTTCTGAAAGAGCCAAATATTGACTATGAGAAGGCTTGGGGTTTTTTCAATGGCCTGCCAAGGTACCCCAGGTATGTGTCAGGCAGGGTGCCGCAGGGGCAATTATTGTCTTTGAATCTAATCACTTTAATCATTTGAAATATGTTATTGGGAGAGGTTCAAATCATAGAGCAGAGTTCTATGCATTATGGCTCCTTCTAAAAACAGCTGTAGAAAAAGGTGTAAAGCAGCTACAGGTTTATGGAGACTCCAAGTTTCTAATGGATTGGGCAAACAACAAATGTAGAATTGAGATCTTGATACTAGGTCCAATCATAAATCAAGTTTTGGAGTGAAAAAGAAGGTTTGAGGAGATTTCTTTTAACCACGTTTATAAAGAGTTCAACACAAAAGCAGATCAGCTCTCAAAAGAAGCATACAAGAAAGGCTATTATCTGGGCAGGAGTTCAAAAGAGGAACATAAATTTCAAATGTTGAGAGAGCTCTATAGTGAAACTGAAGATGGATTGATGCTAGTACTGTTCTTGGATTATGTTATGTTTAGTTGCTGTTCTAATACTTAGGGCTGTAAAAGTTTTTTTTCTTTCTGTAATATCCTGAAAGGCTGCCTGATTCATGTTTTAAAACTCGGTCCGAGTTGACTCGGACTTGATCAACTCGTCTAGTTTGGTAGATGACCGGGTCAACTTGACCTATGACTCGGCTCGGTGAGCTGGTTTGGTACTGTTACCCCCCCATGCCTAGGGGTAACTGGAGGAGATCATGTCTCGAGGCCCGTAATGGAGAACATGATCTACACCATGATGATGATGATCAGCATGTCCACAGATGGCAGCCCAGCAGCCCCCCTCATTTGCCTCCCAGTTGGATCAACCAAGGCTCATCACATTCAAGCAACCCAGAGTATGGGAAATGGTAAGCTATTGTCACCATGAGGTATGTTAGTCCTTTCATGCAAAGTGTTGTGCTTAATTTGTCGAGCATGTGGATGAGGATCTTTGGTTGAAGTTGGATAATGGATCATCGGTTTGGGAAATTGTGTCAATTTCCTTGTTTCTCCTTGGTGATCAGCTTTTGTGCCCTAGTCCGGTGTTGTCACTGACCAAGGAAAAGGGATAGTACTGGGGGGCCTTCCCAAGAGTAACGTTCCACTCCCAATCATACTTGACACCTTCCATCCTGGATCCTCTCGTATTGTACTAAACTTCGGCTATGGTCCATTCTCTCATGAGAAGAGGGGTTGAAGGCCCAAAGATTGTTCCGCAACTACTATAAAAGAATAAGAAAGTGATATTAGAAAAGAAAGTGAACGTAGCAAAGCAGGACCACCAAAAGCCAATCCAACTTGAGCTCTACTCATTCAGTGCTCGCCCCGATCCCAAAAAGTGATGCTAAAGCTTGAAACAAGGGGACTAGCAAATATAATAAAAAAGCAGGGATTGGAAAGATGGCTAATAAAGGGGTTTGGAAAAAGGTGGCATGCAAATATTGGGTAACTCAAGAGCAAGCGCACCCTCCATAAAGGCGCTCATAGAGATGGATTAACACCATAAGCCATGAAGTAACCCTTGAACCATATCACTTTCACACTTACTCTTGGTGAGTTTTTACTTTCCCTTGTCACTCTCAGGACCTGTCCCTCTACCTGGGTTATTTTATTTCCTGTCTAGGTGGGACACCTAATAGGGATGGATGAAGACCCTCCCATACTTAAACTTGGTAAATCACATGGAGTCCTAGGCTGGTGTGATGCTTGAAGGGGATATTGAGATGGATTATCTTACATGGCTTACATTTTAAGTTGCAGCTTACTTTGCATGTTTTAAGGACTAATGTTTCTTATGAACTTTGGCTAACCATATTTTATACTTTGGCTTGTTTTGAATGCCCCTGACATGGTTCTTGAGAGACATCTTAGGCTTCTACCTAGAACGTTGTGCCTTTATTGCAGGACTTTGGCACGTGTGATGGAGAGGAGTGGGTCATCTAGTGACTCACCACCCTCAAACAATGGCTCTCACATTCTCAAGATCTTGGACAATGGATAGATGGGCTTGGTTTGAGCAATACTGGTCATTATGCCATTCATATGGGCTAGAATCCCACAGGCTGGGCAGAGCAACCCGGAGCTCTTGTGCACAGAGGATGAAGGTCATTGCCTTTGGAGGTACCTTGACATCACTTGGGAACGAGATTGCACTCCCTTTGCATTTGAATGTGGCCTTTGGAGGCCTATGACATCGTCCTCTAGCCTTGACGTCACCCTTTGGGGCTAGGGTTTGATAGATTTTGTGGTTTTGGAGGTGTGGTTTGACATGGTTTGGGATGAGGAGACACCTTGCTTCACACCCTTGCACATTGAAGCATGCCACATGGCCTTTGGAGGCCTAACGTTTCACTCCTTTAGCCTTGACGTCATCACATTTGAGCATTACGTAACCTTTCTAGGGCTTGACGTCACCCTTTTAGGTTTTATTTGATGTATATTTCATTTTTGGCATTATGTAGAGGCAAATTAAGGGGTTGGCCCCACTTACTTGTTTTGGTTGACAAATTATGTGGACAAATTGTATTAGGGTGGCCTCATATAAAAAGGCCACCCTCACATTTCATTTTGGATCATCACTTCTCACCTTTGTGAGAGATCACTTCTGAAATTTTCACCCTATTTGGGCTACTAGCTCTTTTCACTTATGTGCTATGCTTGGAGGATCATTTGAGGACATTTTCTTGCTGGTTTTGGAGAGGAATTTCTGCAATTAGGGTTTTGTCTCATGATATCTTGGCTAAAGTAAGTGAATTTCTGCAATCTATCTTTATGCTATTATTTTTCATGGTGAATTTTGCTATTTTATGCTAGACATCTTGCTTGGTGAAACCCTAAGAGAGGAGCATAAGTGCTTCCTCCTCTCACAAGGTTAATTTTGTCCAAAATTGGTGAAGCGTTCTTGCTAGGGTTAATATCCTAGAGCCCTAAAGTGCTATCACTTTAGGATCTTAACCTCAGACGTTTGATCTTTGACCTAGTTGAAGCATCAAGAAGGTAGAAGAGGTTGCTAGAGCCCAAACATGCTTGCACTCTAGCAATCCTTCTCTTCAAGATTTAAACTCTAAGGCCTAAAGGCTAAACATGTTTGCACCTTAGAGTTTAAACACTACCTCTTAGTTTCTACTAGTTCAAATCTTCAAGCATTGTTGCATTTTCTGTTATAAAGACTCCATAGTCCTAAGGCATTGGTTTTAAAGCGCTCTCTTATGGTGAATTGATCAACAAACACTCTCTTTCAACTCTCTACTAACTTTACTAACACTAACATTGGCAAACTTGCTAATAAACTTGTTGTTGTTAATAACGTTTGCTACAGCCACCTGATAACACTTTGTTTTGCTGCATACACTCTTGTAAAGGTGGTCTAACTCACTTAGAATTTCTCTTAAACAATTGGATAATGTTCTATGTGATGTATGATTAATTTTCATGGTCAATTGTTGAAATTCGGAGCTCTTATTATTGTTGTTGTTACAAATTTATATTGTTGTTATAAGACTGGTATACTGCTGCAAATTTGCAACAGTCATTAGCAATTATTATTGCCTAATGTCTTAAGAGGTCTTAATTGCATACTTTAGCTTGTAAGTGATTGTATATATGCTGCAAAGTGTTCTTGTTCCGGGCAGGTATTCAAATCATCTTCACAACCTCTTTTCTACCCTAACCTAGACCTAATCAATCGGTGATCAAGAGAGGGGGCGGTAGGCTTGGCTACTATACTTGCTACTTTGATCCCCTGAGGTCACCAGGGAAGCCTCCCTTGTGGTGACCTATTCCATCACCAAAACGAGGGAAGTTCTTGCTAAGGTGACAGTGGCAGGATCTTCCATTGTTACGCAAGATTTGGGGACTTGTGGTGGGGCTTTTGCACAAGTACAAATCCTGCGATAACAGGTACCAAATTGGCCCTACGCGGACGAGTCTATACCTACTCGACCGAGTAGATGCAAGACACTCCCCCCCCTTGCGAACTCAAAAAAAAATCCTTTTTTTAATAAAAAATTAAAAAACCTAAGCACTAAACCCTAGAAAATTGTTATAAAGAGACCCCCCACCCCTCTATTTGCCTCGCACCTCTCTCATTGAGCACTTGTGAGCACTTGGAGTTTTGGAGCAGAGCTGGAATCTTGAAGAGTAGTGTGAGGTTTGAGCTTGGAGCTGGTTTGGCAATTCTCTAGGGCAGTTTGCAGTGGATTTGGCATTTTAGTGAGGAGGCTACAGCCCATCATGAATCTTGGAGGAGTTGTGGACCAAATTCTCGTGTCCACTACCCATTCTTCTCATTCCTAGGAATGTTTTCCCTCTCTTTAAAGTGTAAATGCAGTGAAGAAAATCTGAGGTCCTTGTTATCCCCCAATTTTAGGGATAACTAGGAGATCATGTCTCGAGGCCCACAGGTCCCAGACATGGAGTACCGAGAGCAGGATTGACTTTAGCATGGCCCTGGAGGGCCCACCTTTTCTTTCTTCCAGCACCTTTATCTTGTCAACAGCAGCAGCATCCATCACCATCGGCTTGGTCTTGTGTCAGAGATGGTTCTTGCTCCATGAGGTAATTAGTCCGGGTATCATGGTATGTGTCACTTTGATCATCAAAACCCTTGAATATGTGCATTTGATTCCTTTTGTTTCTAACAAATGCTTGGATCTTACACTTTCCCACTTAACCATGTCTGGGGGGACTGACAGGATGCCCTAGTAAGCATGTGACCTTAGGTTTCAGTTTGCCACTGGGGGGATTTCTGAAAAGCCATCGTCCGCTCCCTTCACAGCACCACTTTTCCATCTTGCTTCCCGCTCACCTATCCCATTCCACTTGTCCGGGCACTGGTTTGACCTATTTTCAGGATTGCACCTTATCTCATGGGAAGAAGGGGCTAAAGGCCTAGAAGGTAAAACAAGTTGGTAAAAGATAAGAGCCTAAGAATAAAACCTCAAGATGCTTCACCCAGGGATCCCCGAGAAAGCAATAAAAGGCTTCTCAGCAAGAAACAAGAGGGACCCGGAAAAGTAATAAAACAAGACCTAACCAGAGGGTAGGGGGTCTCATCACGAGCCAGCCTATTAGGTCCATGGGTACTGTTGACCGCTCGTTTAGCACGGAGGTCAACTCATTTCATGAAGATTATCTATGTCGAAGACAGCAGGGTTCTACTGGGTGTTTTTTAAACACCGGCACTTATATTTTTGTAAACGGGATCTCCGCACCCCTGCGAGGGTAATAATGTAATAATGTCTGCATGGATCATAGTTAGGTCAGGTACCTTGGATGTTGACATCAGGGGAGTTCCTTGCATCGGGGGTTTTTTAATCTCAGGGGGTTAATGTGGCCTAACTAGTCAGGTTAACTTTCCGGAGTTTTTCCCTCCCAGGCTCCTCCAAAGTGGTGGAAGGCGCTCTGGTGATCACATACAATGAGTAACCTCTTAGGATTATTGTAAATGACCATGCTAGGCTATGTCTGAAGTTTCGCGGAATTCCGTCGAGTCTAGGATAGTTTTTTTTAATTAATTAAATTATTTAAAATTTAATTAATTAATTATTTTTTGAGTTTAATATTGTAAAAACTTCGTCTTTG